>QLOR01001431.1:0-34579 GCA_003313825.1 Sarcodon aspratus
GCGCCTTCTGCTACTCCCGCACCTGCTGCTAGCCCTGAAGGAGCTTCTGATGACTCTGGTTCGAGCGATAATGACTCTATGCCTCCCTCCGTTGTTTGAGACTATGTTACATGTATGCTCTCTATGAAACCATGAAATTTTATGCACCTCTTGCTCTGAAGAACTCTGCTCGTGTTGACTTGATGAACGAAGATACGATCTCCATTACACATGAAATCAATCAAATTCTTCCTCTCAAGGCAAAGTTTCTGTTTTTTTTTCAAATATCTTTGATGAAGAGCTGCCTCTCGACTCAGTATCTGATTGTTATTGATTGTTTGCGTGACGTCTCAGTTTTGTTGATATAAACTTTACATTCCAGCCTTACCAATGTTTGGGTTTCAAACATCTGATCGAGACACATCAATAATACCGCGAAGCACAAATCCCGCGCGGGTTCCACACTGATAAGAAACTAACCAAGATTGCATAAAAAAAGATTTGTTGCTATCAAGCGTTAATTTAGAACAATCTAGTACGTTAAATATTTTGTCAACAACAAAAATACGAAATATAAGCCGGGGAAAGTCTGTCCGCATGAAAACGAAAGCAATAGTTCTGTCGTTTACAGAAATCAGTCCGTGTGCGTGACCTTGCAAAAGGAAAATAAAGAAGGCATTATACACTTGAACGGTCATAAGAAGCTACTATCACATCTCCCCCAGGATTTGTCACGTCGCAAACAAGAAAAATTCCACCCAAGCATTTCCTTGGCACTATCGCAAGAACAACAAGACGCGATCGTCAACCGATGAAATTCAGACTAAACTAGAGGCAACACTTACGCGAACATCCACAAGTTTTGTGGGTTCATATACGTGTCTGCAGTATAGGGGAACCGGTCTTTGTTTCATATGAAGTTTGAGCCATTCGAGCACACAAGGGAGAAGGAAGAACGCTGTTACACTCACATTGTGGGCTCTCAGGGACATATTCTATCAGTTGGGGAAAAAAAAAGTGTCAGTGTCCCGAGAGTATACGATGGAATAAGTGCTTACCAATAGGCATGCTTTCGTCTAAATAACTCCATGCTAGGAAGAACAATCAGCTCTTTATTCTCTCATGCAATAGCGTGATATTCAAAATATGCCTACCTGTACGCCAATTGTGTCTGAGATAGTATACATATCAACACAAGATCTCAAGATAGTCAATATAAATCTCACCGGAACATGGCATTTATGATCCTGAGGTACCAGTATCAGCACTCAAGCCAGCAAGGTCGATATAAAAGAATAACTTACAAATCTGGAGGAGCCAAAGGGTCGTCTTTCAGCCCTGCCGTCTTGATCTCTGAATCAATATCAGTCCACTCCAACACTTGGTTACCTGCCATTCCTATTCAGGGTAGAAATTTAAATCAGAACGAGGTTTTTCAGGGTCTTGGCTGAGTCACCGCACCTTTGTATTGGATTGGTCGTCCAGGTCTGCCGCCGAACAACCCGATGCTAACACCAAGTCTCTCGTACATCAGGGTGGTAAAGAGAGCGCATGTAGATGCGCAAGCTCCATTTGTTGCTATGACGCCCAAGTGTTCAACGTCTCAACGATGAGAATGACCTTCCCTCAACTCACCTATAGCGATGTTGCTTTTACAACGTCAGACCAGGTATTTCATATGGAATTTTATTATTCGAAACACACCTTGCATTGAATGCCGGGGTTTCAGGCATAGTCACAACAAGACCTACACATGCGTCCTACACATATCATCATAAGTATAAAGCAATACGTGAGGGGATGCAGACGAACATGGAACCTCTGTGAAGTTGGATCCTGGACACCGTTCACAGTAAGGGGGGCTGTAGGGTCGAAATAATTGAAACTGGCTGGCATGTCAGTACCATTGAGGAAAGCGTCTAGAAGAAAAATATTGAGCGCTGGTCAAAAGGTGACTACATGTAGGGTTCACAATTATCGGCCGTGTAGATAGAAGTAGACTTGTTGAGTCCTTGGGCTATGTCTGCTGCGAGTATCTTCTGTGCGAGCGTATTGCCACGACATGTCGATTGAAACCCACTGTAATTAGTCAGAACACCAGACTTTCCTCAAGGAAATACTGAGATAACACACGGGTAGCCAAATTGTGAGCCTGTCAGATACTGGATTAAAAAGAATCCCAAGCATACCCGTCCACCTAACAAAGATCATTAAACGAAGTAGGAACAAGATCGACGATCTAAACTCGTACCCCCATTGTTAGTTACATCGAGAAGTAACTTTGTAACTCCAGACTTGCTGAAATGTTGCATTGCAGTTTGGACATCTATCTGGAACTGTATGGGATCAGCTTCAAAGGTGCTCACGAACATCTAAATCAAGTCAGTTTATTTAAACAGCATTTTTATCAGGATCGATGCTTACAACTCCTGTCGTGTTGTCAGGAAGCACGTATGCCTTAATCGCCTCGGAGCTGCTATTAACGGGCGAAAGACCGGGTAGATGAGTTGGCGGAAGTAAGATATCCTGTGCAGATCTTTTCTTCACAACACCCATCGGGCTTCGGGGCTTCAGTGCTGCGGCGGCTGAGGGATCGTTTTTATTGACCCCGTTTGTGACGTTTGTAGCAAGACAATTTTCGGTCCAACTGACAACAATAATCAGAATGTGCGATACATCAAAAATACGACAAAGTCGACGTACTATGACTGAGCATCTGTAATTTGAGCACCATTGTAAACCGCCAAATATGGCACTGTGACATTCTCAGGTTGCGTGGAATTAACAGTGATGAGGCTAAAGGTCAGATTGTTTCGTTCGGGAAACATCGTTTCCGCCAAGATGCCAGGGGTTTGTTGAAAGTCTGCCCCAGTCAGAGTATAGCTGCTGAACACAGCATTTGCGCGGACACCGAGGTCTAGATAAGTGCCTACTTCGGTCTCCGCAATGAAATCCACGTAATCATATGGGTCTTGTCCTTCGATTTGCAAGACTTTCGCGCCTGCAAGTCGTTGCCAGTTGAAACCGATCGAATCGTAGTACCCAGTGAAAGCTTCTCCAATGAGGGGAATGAACTCTAGCAGGTCTGGAGCTATGTAGATGCCTTGTGTTCCGTTAACCTCGATGTTGACGATAGGTGCTGGCAACAGATTTTGCACGATGGCATAGCAATTTGGGGTCCAGACTACGGACTAGTGAGTGCTTTTTCCACCATGAAAACAAAATACGTATTTACGAGTATGTCCATCGTTAAGTCGATTCACTAGATCATATAGGTCGCGATTGAAAGCATAGTCCGACTAGTCACCGGCGCTCGTAAATAAAGCAACATAAATATGACAGAAAAATCTCACCGAATATGTAGTAGAGTTGATTCGAGCCAATTCTGAGCGAATATTTACGGTAGAGTCTTGAAAGGGAGGTGGAGAATTGAGATAATAATTTTCAAAAGTGTAAAAATTGAACACTCGGTCAACGACTGTCAAAACATTCTGCCGCAAAGTTTCGTTGAAGGGAAAAGACTGGATACAAGCCAAAGCATCAGACGGAGGGACGAAGGTTTTGTTCGCGAGTTTCGTGCAAGGATCGAAGGCAGCTGCTGCTTGGAGACCGCTGGGAAATTGCCAGAGGGCCAACGACAGTATGCCCAAGAGATACATTAGTAATGCTGAGCAGATAATTTATAAAAGCGATTGAGGAGTAACAGCGAATAAAGCTCACAACGCACTGCTGATTTATATACTGGAAAACTCCAATCTTGATAAGATGGTGTCCTAGTCGGGCCTTTATTGAACGCACAGCCAGGGATTATAGTTCTGCACGACAAAATCCACGAAAGGATTGGTTTCCACCGCTCTTGTAAAATACCGGGTGTTCCACGCGTTGTTGATGCTATGTGATCGGTTTTCTCGCTCCCGGGCCGTTCAGCGACATCAACGCGCCGAGTCAATCAATCGGTCGAACACTAAAATCGCAAATTTATTCCTGGAGGCTTTCACACTCATTCCCAAGATGACCGACTCGGATGTTGGACGTTTTCGAGCAGAATACTAGGTTAATAACGGACTTCAAAGTCGAAATTGGGAGGGAGGCATCTCTGAGGAATACTTATCGTGATTAATCACCGTCCAGCGCATCAAATGCTGTATCTTTGATCCCGCTTTTGAATAGACGCATCCTTGTTTCGAGTTTCGAAATGAAGGCACGATGAGTCTTTTGTTCGCATTTACGTAAGTTGAACCTACCGCCAAAACTACCCATCCTCCCTTGACGCGACGCTTGCGCGTCATCCTGGTACAAATGGGCATAAGTAACAGGGCCCATTGGCATATTTTGTGATGAAATCCGAATTCCACAAGTGCCGGTATACGTGCCTGTTCCCGGCGCCCCCCTTCGTTTACGCGCCCATTCAAGTCCCACTGGCGGCTATGTTCGTGCACCACACGGCTCCTGTAATTGGTGTCAAACAAACGGGCATTGCATAAATGATGCGCAGCCTTCGGAGCCGTTGCATCTCTTGGGTCAACGAGTTCGGCTTGTTCAAGTTCGATTCCTTCGTGACACCGCCAGGGTGACCTTCCTTTTTCGGATAGCACTTGCCGTGATCGTTTTGATGTTTACCACAACGTGTGACACACGTTTTTGATTAGATCATAGCTATAGTATAGTACTTGGTAGCGTTGAGGAAAATTGTTACAAGTTCGCAAATGCTGAGCGCTGATGAGTCTGTAGCTAATACTTGAATTTGTGGTATAGCTAGTAAAGGGAGAATCAGTAATCAAGTATACTTCCCCTGGCAGTATCTCGGAAGCACTTGATTTCGTTCAGTTGCTGCATGCTTCTCCGGTGCTTACTACTTGCTTTAATTTATACGACGACCAGAAATTTGACATCAGGATGTACAAGTACAACAACTCTCTCAGTATCCTCGCCGATTCTCCAAGCGGTAAATAAGGACTGAACATTGCAACGATACCACGGCCGCTGGTCACCACTAGATGTATACAGTACTTTGGATGTACTTTCTGAATCCTAAGAATTTATGGGGGCGGAAATGCATGGATTTACTTATAGTAAAACATATCACTGTTTGACGTGAGAGCGAATTTTTTCAACAATACTACCAGATTTGTTCCTAAAAGGTCGCAAAACTTGAATCTGAGCGATACACTACTCCGTATGTCGTCTGTTACTGGTCGTTCAAGCAACTACTACAGCACGAATCTGCCTGATGTCATTCGCGCCGGAGCCTGGGTTCAACGTTCAAGGGCTAAAAGCCTTGGGTTAATCCTAGGATTCACAACTGTATTTGGGGATGCGCACAAGGAATGCACACCCACCAGTACGAACTATATACGAAGGATGCATCTTTTACCTTCTGAATTAGCAAAACACACGGACGTTCAGAGTCTTCGTGGTGATTTCTGTCGTCTTCTTTTTGCGACTGCAGATAATATATGACAGCAATTTGCATCGATCTAGATAACATAGGTGTATGATAGTAGATACTTCTACAGTCCGGCAAGCTTCTTCAATACTGCAAACTCTTCCTTACCAGTAGCCTTGCACAGTCCGTAAAACTTAGACGACGAGTCGGATAATAATGCTTTAGGAGTGTCAAACTCTACAATTCGGCCATCGTCCAGAAGCATCACCTATACAAACAAATGGAAAACTTTAGTTCCACTAAACAGTAGTCATGGACTGTGTACGTACCCTATTGTAATCAATGATGGTTCGCAACCTGTGAGCGATCGTCAAAATTGTGCTCCCCGCAAATTCTCTGTTCGAATTATATATTTCGTCAGCATGCCGTACTTTTGCCTTGATGACCGAACGTACTGTCTGATTGTCTTGCTGATCAACTCGTCCGTGGCGTAATCGACACTTGAAAGATGTCAGGACAAAGAAAAACTCTGTACTCGAATCTGTCTCACCTGGCGGTAGCCTAGGAAGAACTCGTTCAGCTGGCAAAGAAAGCTAGAAAACCGGGAAATAACACACCTCGTCCATAAGTAATACTTTCGATCTTTTAAGAATGGCACGAGCCATGCAAAGCAATTGTTTCTCTCTGTACCAAAATATCCGATAAACAAGTATTCCTGGAGACAACCCAGAGGAAAGATAGTTGCTCACCCTGTGGAAAAGTTCTCGCCACCTTCGGACACAGGCGAATCAAGATCTCGGAATACGTTCGCATTCACGGTCTCGGTCTCAGCTTCGGTTTCATCACTCGGAATGAGATGAACACGGCGAAGCGCTTCATACTAGGCGATCACAATTAGTATTTATGTGGGAGAGAAAATATGCAAAGAGCGAGGGACGAACGATATCAGCATCTTCGTACTCATCGAAAACATCAAGAGTCGAACGTAGAGTTCCACTTAAGATCGTAGGATCCTCTGTAGCATTCAATATAAGCGTCAAGTCAAAACACAGGTTCCAGATATAACTTACGTGGAATAATAGCTACGTGAAAAGAAATTGGGAGTCTATCAGCAAACACGACAGACACGCATAGCCAACTCACTCAAGCGACTACGGAGGTCCGTCAAACCGATTTGTGCAATATCCGTTCCGTCTATCAAAATCCTGCCTTCGGTGGCCTCCACAAACCTAAAGAATGAAAGAGCAAGGGTACTCTTCCCTGATCCTGTCCGTCCCAGGACACCAACCTACACCTCCCACCATTAGCAGACGTAATATCAAGACGAAGAAATAGGTAACCTTTTCACCAGGCGGAACTTCAAACGAAATACTATGCAAAACGTTGGGTAGATCAGGCTGGAGTATACATCATGAGCGGACAACATTGTGCACATTGTGCAAAGGACCCACAGCATATCTGATAACAAGGTCCTCGCATTTGATATGACCAACAGATGGCCAAGATGCAGGAGGGCGCGGTTCCACAAACTCTGGAGGTTCGCGTTTCAGTTCAGAGAACTCTTTGACACGTTCAACAGCAACCTATGAATATGACAAGTTAACCAGAAGTTTGAGAAAACATGAACGCAATTAATTCACCATAGACTGTTCTAAGCCAACAAAGCGTCGCACCTAAAGAAGGGCTGTAAATGCTTCTGCAATTTACAGCGTCAAAGACCAATACTTACCAGGAACAGTAGCTACGAAAGGATGAAACGTCAGGATATAGAAGAAGACTGCGGACTATTACTCACATCTCTGGTGATAGTAGAAGCGAAAGCGAGAGCAAATCCAGCAAACGAAGCGTCAATATGTGTCAAGACAGAGATGAGTCCGACAACACCGATGGTTGCACTAGAAAGCAGATTGAATCGCGAGGAAAGCCATCGATTTACTATCGCCAACGAGTGAGCGACACTGTAAATCGGAAGCAGAAAACTCTCACCGCCCCACATCCAATAGTAAGGGTTTGAATTCTGTATCAACGGTTAATAAAGATAGATACGGAGAATAAGACGAACTCACAGTGTCAGCACAACGAAGCATATCACGCAAGAATTTGGACGAGGCACCAAACGCCCTGAGAACCGTGACGCCAGCAATCGTTTCACCATAAATTGAATACAAGGGTGACCGAGTGACGGAGTCTGAACGATGGTTAAATCCTGAATAACATGGGACATAAATACATACCAAGTCGTCGCATGTCTCGAGAAGTCTGCCCATAAACCTTGCCAGCTTGATAGTACAATGTACCAACAATGACAGCGGCGATGACAAACGGCAAGCCGCCGACAACGCTGAGGGTGATGAACGTTGCACTTGCGGACATGACGTACATAATGCTCCTCCCAAAATTATCTGGTAGGTTACTGTCAATGCCTACGACAAATGTTAAGTATCGGTTGGGCATAATATGGCTGTCAACCATACCTTCGAAATCTTTTCCGAAACGATTTAGCAACCTCCCTCGAGAAATAGTGTCATGGAAACGGATGTTGGCAAAAAGGACACCTTCCAAGAGCCCTAACGCCAAATGAGTTGAAAGGCTCGAAGCTGTTGTGGACCAAAACTTACTTTTGTAAAGGACTGTCGAAGCGCGGATGGCTCTATTGTCTATAACAGAATGTCAGCAATATGCCAAGTGTTCCATTGCGTGCAAACTTACAAAGCACGAACCATCGGAATGTGTTCACAAAGGCGCTAACGGCAGCAATCTACAGACCGTGTCAAGGAATAGTAGAAAGTGAGGACCATGACGAACAACACCGTAGACACCAATATACCATAGAGGACTCTTTGGTTCTTCGTTGCGTAACGGAGCGCCAGACCAATAGCTATACGAATTAAAGTTAATCTCAGCACTGCACAAAAGGATGCGGGACTCACGTCACCCAACCTTTCTCACTAAGAGGGCTCAACGTCGCCAACACCAACACCATTACGAGAAAAGACCAATACCAGGCGCTTCCATACGCACCGAGGTACTCGCGCCAAACGTCTTTGCCAATTCGTCCCACAGCACGTTTTTCTTCCTCGATAAGCTTTCTAGGTGCCTTTTTTTCTGGTATGGGTTCCGTTGTGGCACTAGGCACGGCGGTAGAACTCGTCTCAGAGGTAGAATCAGAAGCCACATTATTATCAGCAAGTTCTTCAGCCGAAGGGACTGATGCTTCCTCTTCTTGCCCACGCGATACGATCGCACCAGACTGAACCAACCTGTTTAACACACCGGAAGAATAGAAGGATTCGCGATCGCCTTGGAACGAGACTCGTCCATTGTCTAGCGCAACCACATAACTTGCACCGGGAGTGCATAATTGAACGTGATGAGAAACTAAGATCACCGTGCGCCCGCGAAGAAGATCGCCTTTCAAACATTCGTAGTAAAGGTGATGAGCAGTGTGGGCATCCACTGTGCAGATCACAAGATCAGACATTATGTTCCAAGGAGAGACGGCGAGGACAAATGCTCACCAGCGGACAATACGTCGTCTAGCAACAGAATGGAAGCACGAGAGTAGACAGCTCGAGCAAGTGAAACTGTGAAATTATAATTAGCAGTTCGAATAAACCAGATCTGGCCAAAGCATACCTCTTGCCTTCTGGCCGCCAGAAAGGTTTACTCCACGTTCGCCGATTTCTGATTCATCGCCGTCCTCCAAAATCTTCAAGTCGCTTACCAATGCACACGCCTCTAGAGTTCTCTGATATCGTTCCTCTACGTATGGAAGGTTGAACAAAATATTCTCTGGCAGAAAATACTTAGCAATCCATCAAGTACAGGCTCTGTATCAACTTGACCTACCTTTTATCGAAGCATTCCGTAGCCAAGCAGACTGAGGAACGTAAGCACAGATATTAGGAACAACCCACTCGTCTTCTGACGGAATGATGCCTTGAAATAACGCAAGGGCATCCGGCGGAGATCTAGGGCATAGCACTTGACCAGTTAAAATATCCGTTTCCCCGAGAAGCGCTGCGCACAATCTTCAACTGTGAACCATCATCAAGCACAAACGAAAAGACGCACCGAGCAATAGTAAAGTCTTTCCAGATCCAAGTTTGCCGCAAATCAGCGAAAGCTCGCCTTGAGGGAACACCATAGACATGTCCATCAGGATGAACTTGTTTCTTGGAGTGGGAGCGACGGATGGGCCTGCACTTGTAGAACGGATTCTGTTCTGTGGCCAAGTGATTGTCGCAGATTGCAATGCAATTGTCCCACTCTGCTCATTTAACGGTGGTACAGGTGCGACCTCAGCGCCATGAAGGTACTTCTCTATTCTGCGTAGAGAGACGAAACTCTACGATTATTCGCAAGAATAAGAGAAGCATTTGTCAGAATATAATATGGAAGCTTACCTGCAGTATGTTTATCAGAGTCTCTGGAAGCGCATTGATGCCGAATCTCATCTCGTCGAAAACTAAACAACGATTGGCGTGAATTCTATCAAACCCGTGGAAGAAACCACATACCAGTGAGCTGTGAAACGCAAGGGTAAGTGTCAGAATCGAGAAACAAATCACACAAACTTACAGATGTGAATGCGATCGAAGGTGTAAGCGTTTGACCCCGCACCACAGTGAAATGCCAGAAGGCTACCAACGTCGCAAGAATTGGCGATGAGTTCCTAGATTAGTCTTTTTTAAGAAGTCGTTCTCCTCTGAATCTAGGCAGACTCACCAGATAGCTGACCAAAGGACCTGGAGAGTACAGTGTTCAGAAACCATAGAACGTGTTTGATGAGGTTCTCACCTCGATATTGTAGTTCAACTTTTGGAACTTGAGTTCCTTAGCACGGACCTTGTGAACTTTGGCTTCGAAGCTGCGCTCCCAGGCCATGAACTGTGACAGCTGCGTAAGGAAACCGATGCTGATTATAACCGTCTCACTAACCTTCAGCATTCTGATACCACCCAAGATCTGCAACGATGATAAATCAGATGAAACAACGTGCATAGTTAGCAAAAACGAGCCTCATTCATTAATGCAACTCTCTCGTCTCGCGCTTTCATAAGATTGTTTTGAGCTGAAACGACAACTTTCCCCGCAAAATGGTTTAGTGGAAGGAATAGGCATGTGAGTCCCAAGCCCCAGAAACAAGAAACTCCTGTATGGTTAGATATTGTGGTCAGATGCCTATACATGCCGGCAGAGGATTCCACGAAGCTTGCCTAATAAATTATACAAGAAAAATGTGCCTACCACAATTTCTACTGGGGCATCTACAGTACGCGCAAACCAATCAATCACTCGTAAGAATACGTGAAGAGATTGTTTGAGCTTACCGAAGACAGCAAAGAGATGCCATGAGAATTCACTTACGCGGTCCACATCGGTGGTCATCAAGGTCATGATCTGAGCTTTACTCGAAAAATCTTCTTCACCGTCCAATTTCTCTGGTGCCGAATCATCACCTCCTGAGGTATTTACGGAAGTCGTCTTTTGCTTCTTCGACTCATCATTTGAAGAATTCACTGATGAGGAGGCAATATCCTTGCGAACAAGGGTCTTGGCAAATAAGATCGAGTTCAATTGAATACGCAGCCTCACTTGGAGACTCGTGGTAGAGATGGACCAAAGTTGACCAGTAACTGAGAGCATTATGAACGAAGAGACAACGATACCAGGAAGTGCACTCACGTAGTTGTAATAAAGCATTACTAACGAACATGCCAGCACAAAACACGATGCCCCAGCTTATTTCGGTTCTCTCAGGATCATACTCGAGATAATACACGAGTTTCCGAAGAAAAAAGGCAGGCGCGTAGCAAAAAGTGGCGCAAACCATGGCCAAAACCACTTCTAACCCCATCAAAAATCCATTTAATCGGGCTAGTCGATACCCCATTTCCCATCCTGAACCAGGTTTGGGCTTCCAATTGCCAATTTTTAGTCTGATTGTGCGCATAGCGTGTCTCATGGTGCTGAAAATATATGTAGCGCGCATGTCAACAGCGAGGATTGGCAAGTCCCCGATCTCGAGGCTTGTTGCTGAATAGCCGAGCATAACAACCTGGATTGCATGAGATATCTCCTTGAGTGCAATTTGCATCAAACTCCACCTTGGTTGTGTAAGAGAACAAAAGCGTATCCCATATTGAGGCCCCGACTATACCGCAAACGTTGTCCTCGTAAAAATTCGTGACAGCGGAGACGATCTTTTCCGAGTAAATTTGCTTTGGAGAGAAGTGCAGTGGGGGGGCACGAGGGATATTGATCGTGACGATTAATGCTATCAAATATAACACCAAAACCGTATACCAAAGGCTTTTCGGCATTCCATCTTGCTGGAAAGCGACAATCTGTTTGTCTGTGGGAAGAATTCCTATCGTGCCGAAGAGAATGGACGCCAAAAACGTAAGAACGCCGAGATGCACGACGGAAACAAAATGACCGTTAGAGCTATCTAGACTGATGGAACGAATGGTAAGGATAAGGACATAGAAAGTGAAGAGAAGATTCAGGATTGGAGTAGCAGTACTAGTTGAGTCTGCCGTAATTGCAGACCATCCTAGAATAACAGACTGGATTGCGAAGATGACGAGGAAGACCAGCACTAGGACCAGTTTGGTCAGTCTTATCTGCCAGAAAATGCCAGTTCGTTCATGGTTAACGACATGATAATGCAGGACACACTCGTTGCCAAAACTCTGCTGCTCCGATTGGTTCGCCGTTCACTATATCCTCGGGCTTCGTGACATTGAAAGGATCGTGAAGAGAGGTTTCATCCTCTTCCAATAGCTTGATTTTTCCTTCCTTTTGTTGGCTCAAGAAGAACACAAGCGCGCTGCACAACGCGGAAATGGCCAGCGCAATCGCGACTGGAAACTGATGTGGAGGCATAACGGCGAGACGCGTCACTGTAAAAGCCTGTGTTGGGACGGATCCCGGACGAGTCACTTACAAGACTATTTATTGGCCAGTCTCTATCAGGGATTCGATGAGCGCTCAAAGATGGGAACGGAGAACAGAGCGCCCGTTTGATAGATTTCGTCACCCGAAGCTTGATGTTTCTGATGCGGCCTAAGTATGATGGTAAGTCATCGCCACTAATTGCGCCTACTGTCTTATCTTCAAGTTTTGTCTGCACAGCAGGATGCTACTCATTAGGTCTGGACTCGCCAACAACGAGGACATGGCAGTCACATACTTTTCTCAATCCTCGTAGATTGTTCGAAACATAAACACTCTCCTTTGCCGTCTGACCCATACAACTCGGGAGTCAAGTGACTCGCATCAGACGGTTCTCTGGTTTATCCAAACTGACTGCATGGTGCATACCATTGAATGACTCCGGTCTCATCTATCAATTCTGTAACCACCCTCAACCCGATATCCTACACTAAAGACACTAATGAACTAAGCCAAAACTAATTCTGGACAACAACACATCACCAGCGAAGTTTTTACAAAGCCATCCTGTTCTCAAAAATCTCCTTACTTCTAACACCACCGTGCGAATAACTGATCAGTTTACATTTGGGGTCGTTGTCTTTATGTTCTGCCCTTCCGGTTCAAAATCGCATCATCTTCAGCCGCAAACTCAGCGTCGATCTCTGCACCGCGAGACGGCTTATTTCCGTGCGTAAAGCTAGTTCACGTGGATCTACTTGTACCTTTGTGGCCTGCTGTTTGGCGCTCAATCTATTCGACAGACTTCGTTCGTCCCTGCAGTCGATATAGTATCAGGGATGTAGAGACGACAAAAATGTAAACAAAGAACAGCGGATCGCAGTTCATCAAGTTCACCGACTTCGAATTAGGTCAGAATGACGTCCGTACCCTTGGAAGTTCTACAGGAAGAGTAAGTAGACCTGCGGTCGACAGCAGTAGTCGTACCTTTGATCTCCGTCGTTGTAAACTTGAGGGTTCCTGACCTTTGATTGCACCGCTCCGGAAGTCATGTTTCAGTTTATTGTGCGAGTGGTGGTGTTATGTAGATTTGAGACGGATTTGTTCTGACCTGTCAGCGAATCATAATGCGAAGTACAAAAAAACTACCTCGAACCGAGTCAAAAGGATCCAGGATGTGCAGGAACGTGTGAGTGCAAGGTCGTGGCAAATATGGTGAATTTACAATACCGACTAGATACATACATCGAGTGTCCATAATGATTGCGAGTGTATGAACAACCGGCTCTGCCTCTTCCAGCCAAGATACATAAGAACAAGCGTGACACAAGTCGAGCACTAAGATATCCAAGATCGTTATCCGCCCTGCTTTGGCACAGACCACCCTGCGGTGATGATTGATCTGCAATTTGACTCGAGGTGCGTTTTGAGAGAGAAACCCTTGGTTGAGAAATCTTTGTGCATGTTGGCCTCCACGTGGACATCATGTGACACGATTTTATTTCCGCGGATATACAAGTACACAGAACTCTTTCCTTTCTCATCTTTTCCCCAAGTATATTTCCCAACAGAATTGAGGTTCGCAATCAGTTTTCCCTTGCTTATTTGATTCATCTAATTTCATTTCTAGTCGTTAAGATTATTAACTTGTTGGAAAATACCATATGGGGAACCGGGAGGAGTAGCCGCAATGAGCGATCGTCTGGATCGTCGAGAGACCGTTGTAAAAAAGGGGTGGCATCAAGATGCGGGAAATAGGTTGCGACAAAGAGTGGTTGGGGGAAGCAGGAGCGAAGGCAGAGGTAGACATATTGGGGGAGCAGAAGAATATAAATACGTGAGCCATTTCGCCTTTACACCTCATTCCGTTATCGCATATTTCGGACGACTGAGGTTGGTTGTCACTCTCTTATTTCCCTTTTGCGTAACATTACTGATGTTATTGTCTTGATAGGCCAGCGTCATTATTTCGACATGACTAGGTTTACAAACGTTATGTTTTCTAAGATATCTTAACAGCTTATCAACCCAAGGTAGGCAAATGCTGTTGTGATTGTTGTCACCTCAGCATTTGCGTACCTGGGCTCATAACCTGTTGAGATATCTGACCAAAAATAACAATTGTAAAGCTAGTTACCAGTTTTAATGGCCCTTCAGTTTATGGGAATTGACCCATATACGCATAAAACATGATATTGGTACATCAAATCGAAGACAGCATAGTATGTACTACACTTGCATGCGGAAGATATCGTATTTAGGATACAGTAAGATTAGAAGCAACTACAAGTACTCGTGTCCCTCGCGCATATTGCATTACATAGTCTGAATCAATAGTAAAACGAATGTCGAATTGTTAGCTATAGTGTCCTCGTCAGTGGTCGTTCTAGGATTACAACAGTTGTCCATCTAAAAGATCATCATTCCAAACATGTTCCCAAGGGTCATCAATATCCAAATCTCGTGAAGGTTCGTCGTCCAAAGCAATAACTGCTGGTACTTGAGCAACAAATTCAAAACCAGGTTCTGAGTCGATCATGTCAACAAAAAAAGACACCTCAATATGATCGTAGATGAACATACCCTTTCCCATCCTGACCTTTTCTTCCGTATACGGAAGATCAGAAACGTAGAATGGTCTACCTGAAGGCTCCTCCGACACAATCGACGTCAATGAAACTTCAAGAGGCGTGTAAGACTCTTCGTCAAAGTCGTCTTGAACACTGACGTCATCTCCTGGGTCCACTACACGTATTTGACGTCGTTTACGGCCAGTGGCCTTCTTCGGATTATAAGACCTCTTCGACCGCTCCTGCTTCTTTGACCGATGTATTGTGAAGTTGGCCTTATCCTTGACTCGACGGCGATTATACTCGTAGGCACGGGTTTCTCGAGCTTCAGATATACTGTAGAGGGAATGATTGATGCCACGGTCCGAGTCGTGAGGTGCAGCGGCTGTGAACTGTTGCTCCATGTCGACGGAGGATTCCAAATCAGAGTCGGTTTCCGCAGAAGGATAGGAATAAGCATCGTCTCCTCGTGAGTACTCGGAACCATCGTTGACGACGGGATATGCGAAGGACCCGCCCCTCCAGTCTTCCAGCGGAGAAACGAAAACTTCGCTCACAGCAAGGACAATTGTGTCGGGATAGTCTTGCCAGGACCACGATGTAACCGCCGAAGAGCGCTCATCGTCAAGCACCTCCATAGCATCCTCCAAAAGAAGGGCTACATCGGAACGATTCATTACGCGACTGACCCCCCAAGCCCCTTTCTCTTTCCGCCTCGGACTGGGTGGCTTTACTCTCTCTTGGAGTCGAGCTGCTTGCTGTCGTTGGCGAGATGCAGTGAGCTTGGTTGTTTCCCTGACTCGGTGACGATTACGGTTGTAGGCTGTGACTTCACGAGCCGCTGAAATGTCCGGAAGGGTGGTATATGACGGGGAATCTTGCTCGTCTGCGTCACCCTGAACATCTAACCCCAATTCCTTGACGTGGGTTGGACTGGAAGGACAAGTTAAATAGCTGTCATAGCTTGTGCATGATGAGGGGGAGAAGGGCCTTGATTCAGATACTAAATCTGATTCGCAGACCTCATTCAACTGCAGAATAAGAGACTCGTCGCAGGGTAACATGATATAGATGTGAACGTAGTTGAGAGAAAGAAAATGAGTGGAAAGTAAGACGCACAGTCGGGATACTTATACAGGGCGGCAGATAGTCAAATAGGTGTCGCTGGGTGGAACCAGCATATATGGCTGTCCAGCACAGTCATCATCGGAAACGGATTCAACCTTAGTCATGATAGCACAGATAACGAGAGTATATTGATGAGATAGGAACAGACTCGGATGCTACAAGAGGAGAGGGGAGAAAAGAGGAGATATAATATGAAACATGTTCCAAGTTGATGTCGACATGTAGCGCGCTCTGAACGACGACCACTACACTTCCTAGCCTGGATCGCATGCTCTTGAGAGAACAGAGACTCAAAAAAGAGTGACTGGCACTGTCAACGACGGTAGAGCAGTCTTGCATCGAACAGCGTGGCATTCCTCTCTTGAAGTTTTTTCTTTTTTTCCCGGCTTTTATACGGAAGCTTACGTAACATGTTCCCATGTCGCTCTACGAACACATGTTCTTGCTTGAAGAGTAACGTCCAAGTATTAGGATGTTCAGGGTGTTTTCTCCATGTGCGTCTCCTCACTCTCACGCTTTGGTTTCTCTGATAAATTTTCAGGTTCTCCACGTATAGCTGCATCGAGTAGTTCCCTCCGTTCCTCACCCTCATTTCACACCTCGGCCACTCTCCAAGCCGCCTCTCTCAGACGTCGGAAGACTCGAGCCATCGAAAAAGAAAACTTGAAAAAGCGCGCCGAACGTGCACGTTTGGCAGAAGCCAACCGTCCTCACGTCGTCGTGGGTCACAGACCCGGAGATGACGCCAAGTGGTCAACATGCGACCTCGCGAAAGTGATTATAACAGAGAAGGATGTTGAGGGTACCAACATAGAGTCTCTCCCAACTGGCGAAATCAGTATGCCGACGCACTTCAATTATGGCTTTGGAGAGCCAGAAAAGGAGATGTTGTTCGAGACTCTACCACAGTTGACGATCCTCAATGCATCTGATAAAAAGCGAGAAGGGTACGCTGCGTATGGACTGCAACAACGCCATGATAAGGCGGACCAAATGCAGTTGTTCAAGTCGAGAATGTTGGCGCGTATAGTGTCTCTGAGGAACGCTAATGCTAAGGGTATCGCATACGATAACCGGAGACGTATCATTGCGGAATTCTCAGAGCCCGCAAATCCCGAGGATACTGGACGACCCGAGGTTCAAGGCATGTGAATTTTATACAATTTATATACTACAGAACGCTGACGAGACTTGCAGCGGCTCTGTTAACCTACAAAATACGAAACCTTTGGGAACATTTACAAACGTTCAAGGCAGATATTGGAAATCGCCGTGGACTAACGAAGTTGGTCCATCAGCGGGCCAAAATCCTCAAGTACCTGAAGCGGACGGACCGGGATCGGTACGATAGAGTGCTTCAACGATTGGGACTAGAGCCCGAGGCTGTCGAAGGCGAGCTGGTGGTATGATGCCAGTATGTGTGTATATTAATTACTGCACCCTGCTTTGGGGTGTTCCTTAATCTGAGTCAATCATTTTTCCGACATGCTCGAACTTCGACTCGTCGGATTCTGGGGGATTTGGTGAGTGGTCGTTTAGCTGTACCTGAACGACGTGATACATGAGCCTGCCGGTCTGGATGTGGCCAGGGCGTCCGATTAATTCTCGGAGGCTCACTGGCAAGAATTTTTTTCTCCCGTTGGCATCCATACTTGTCTAAGAGCCCATCAGCGCATGGACATTGGATAATCGGCGTGGGAAAGTTGGAGAGAGCATATAACCCAAATTTCCTGACCGAATCGTTCCACCTGCAATCCTCATCATGTCCGTCATTAAAGTTCACGCCCGCCAGGTCAACTTGTTGTCTTAATCGTTATTCGAGTTCGTCCGTCTCATGCAATCTCTTGCGCTAGATTTTCGACTCTCGAGGAAACCCCACTGTCGAGGTCGATGTCCACACTGCAAAAGGTTTGACCTCTTTCTTCTCATCGGCTTTTCGTTATGCTGATCATTCATCAGGACGCTTTCGCGCCGCCGTTCCCTCTGGTGCCTCTACTGGCATCCACGAGGCTGTAGAACTACGTGATGGAGATAAAAATGCTTATGTTGGAAAAGGTGCGTTGCACACAAATCTCACTATGTACAACTTTCCTCATCAAGACCATAGGTGTTTCGAAGGCAGTAGCGAACGTTAATGACACCATCGGCCCAGCACTCATCGGATCTGGTCTCAAAGTAACTGCCCAGAAGGATATCGATGACTTCCTCATCAAACTCGACGGAACCCCAAATAAGGGAAAACTTGGTGCCAACGCGATCCTCGGTGTCAGTATCGCAGTTGCAGAAGCTGCCGCCGCCGAGAAGGGTGTTCCCCTTTACCAGCACCTTGCAGAGCTTGCTTCCGTGAAGCCCCCTTACGTTCTTCCTACCCCTGCTTTCAACGTTATCAATGGTGGTTCGCACGCTGGTAACAAACTCGCGTTCCAAGAATTTATGTTGCTTCCTGTGGGAGCTTCTTCATTCACGGAGGCCATGAAGATGGGCACTGAGACCTACCACACCCTGAAAAAAGTTATCAGCGCCAAGTATGGTATCGATGGTGCGCTTTTTTTTGTTATAACCGATCTGTATTCAGTCGGCTGATCACGAAAATACCTAGCGATCAACGTCGGAGATGAGGGTGGGTTTGCGCCTAACGTCTCTGGTGCCGATGAGTCCTTGGAGCTTCTCAGCGAAGCCATCAAAAAAGCGGGCTACGAAGGAAAAATCAAAATCGCGCTCGATGTGGCTTCTTCCGAATTTTACAAGGAAGGCAAATACGATCTGGATTTCAAAAACCCCAACTCGGATCCCACAAAATGGATCACTGGTGTAGAGCTTGCTGATATCTATTTGGGATACATCAAGAAGTACCCTATTGTATCCGTCGAGGATCCTTTTGATCAGGATGACTGGGAAGCTTGGACCCACTTCACGAAGCAGAGCGGGATTCAAATCGTCGGCGATGATTTGACTGTGACGAATCCAATGAGAATCAAGACCGCCATTGAGAAGAAGGCCTGTAACGGGCTTTTGCTCAAGGTCAACCAGATTGGAACTATCTCTGAGTCGATCCAAGCGTTCGTCAATATCGCCTACTTGCATGCTGTTGTGCTGATACAAGATCTTTTGTTGACAGTGCTCAGCTGTCTCAGTCCGATGGTTGGGGCGTCATGGTCTCGCATCGTTCGGGAGAGACTGAGAACACGATCATCGCTGACCTGGTGGTAGCTCTTGGTACGGGCCAAATCAAGACTGGCGCGCCCGCCAGAAGTGAGCGCGTGGCCAAATACAATGCCTTGCTCCGCATAGAGTTTGTAGTTTTCTAGCCTCTCTTTTATAACAGTTGCTGATTGAGATGATAGGGAGGAACTCGGATCCAATGCAATCTACGCTGGTGATAAAGGTTTGAGCGTAGGCCCGACAGCTCCTGCCCTGCTGAAGAAGTAAGAATAAATAGTCGTTAGCGATTAAATTTGTGTACATGTATTATGTGCTTTATAGATTCTGGATTTTGTATCCTGTATGCCGATCACCAAAATTAGTACGGATGACTCTTAGACTGATCTGTGCCACACGGAGCAAATAGCTACAAATTGTGCCTGTTGTTTCCCAAGACACGGCTGTGAGAACTTGGCTTTACTGGAACGCAAACAACTACATGTCGGGATCTTCGCTCTCCTCAGTCGTCTCGGGCTTGGTCAGGGCTTCTATGGGCAGTTCTGTGCCCAGCACCCTCCCCGAAGACGACGTCGATCGCTATGTCGCAGAACTTATCCTCAAAGAAGCAAAGCAGAAAGCGGAACGTTATAGTGCCCAGGGTATTCGCGCTTACCTTCCCCAACCGTACGTGCTTCACTCTCCTTAATGTCAACTTTTGTTTTGTTTACCATTGTGATTTTTTTTCTCTCTCTTTTTGCAGAGAAAGCAACGCCCCGAAGACAAACAAGCGGTTTCTGTCTTCCATTATTCGAAGTACGGATGACCACAATAAGACGATTTTGAGGGCACAAGCGCTTGCTGCGCAGGAGGTTAGGATGGAGAGGGAAGAGGAGGAGAGGAGGGAAAGGAAGGAGAGAGCGGAGGAGGCGGTTGCTGCGGAGAGAGTGAGGAGAATGATGGGTCGCGCTTCGGCCGGGTGGGACTCGAATTGGGACCATGGGAAAAAGCGTGAACGGGAACGAGAACGGGAGAAGAAGAAGAGAGATAGGAGTGTTGATGATGATGAGGAGGAGGAGGAGGAACGTCCTAGACATCCAGACCGAAAACGTCGACGGCATCACCATCGACACCGGTCGCATTCGTCTGATAGAGGGGATCAGAGGAAGGATGGCGAGTTGAGGAGTTCTGAAAGACATTCTCGTGACGACCATGAGTATTCTGGACATAGGAGGCGACATCGTTCACGATCCTCTACGAGACATGATGTTGATCGGGGGAAACGTTCCAGTCGAGATGACGATGAAACTCGTCACCGGCGCTCTTCTCGAAAACATTCACGTTCCCCACACCGTACAAGGTCTCGATCACCCGACACTTCGAGATCCCACAGAAAACGAAGACGGCGTTCTCCATCTCCAGGTGGCTCTGCTCTTAATCACGATCGGGAAAGAGAGAAGAGTCCAGTTAAACGAAGCCGTGTCTCATCGCCCTCAGAATCTGACCTACGCGAAGCCGAATTGCGTTCAAAACTGAAGGCTAAAGCCTCTTCGTCTTCTCAGAGAGCTTTGTCTCCCGAGAGGCCTCTCAGCCCCAGTGCCACTCCAGAACTAGAATCCAAACCACGCTCCTCACCTAAAGATAGCACATCGTCTTCACAGACCGCTGTCGACCCTTTAACCCCTTCTCGCTCGCCGACGCCTCCTCCATCTCATCCACCGTCAAATTTACCATCGAAGATGGACAAATATTTTGCGGAATCTTATGATCCTCGGTTAGACGTCGCACCTCTTGCTGTTCCAAAGATACCCGCGACTGGTTTAATAAGCGATGCTGAGTTTGAAGGGTGGGATGCCATGCTTGAACTCATAAAGCTACGTAGGGAAGATAAGGAGGAAAAAAAGCGTATGGAGAGGCTGGGGATCTCGACTAAAGACCTCAAGGGGAAAGACAAGAAGATGGTTAGTGACAAATGGGATTCGAGCGGCGGAGCCGGTAGCATCATGGACATCGAGTATAAGAAGAAGGGCTCTGTGAGGGAGTGGGATATGGGTAAAGAAAGTTTCTAGAACGTGTATTCCATACTTTTATCACACGTACAGCACGTAAACTTCTGCATCATACTACATTACATATACACCGTCTTGTTTGTACTGGAGACTGTGAATTCTAAGCGAGGACTTGACGAATGACCAGAGTCTCCTCTGGTGTAAACTGATCCACAATAGCGGAAAAGTTATTGGTGTTCCTGGCAGCACATTCTTTGAAGAACGATATCAGATGAGCCTGAGAGGAAGATCATCAGCCTTCAACCGAGGGAACATCTACAACACAGGACAATCGAGACCGGAAACGCACCTGCATATCCATCTGTGAAATCGCATCGCTCTTCAAATCCTCATCGTCCATGTCACTCAAAACGTCATCATTATCAAATGCCATTCCTTTCGGACCTAGCATCTCAGAAAGCATAGCAAACTCTTCCTGATTGAACCCTTGGTTCAACTTTTCTTCTTCTGTCCATTCCTCGTCCTGAAACGCGAAGTGGTCAACAAAACAAGCTGCGGAAAGGAGCGTAAGGGTACAAACCTCGTCATCGGAATTGATTTCTGGAAGATCGTGTCCAGTTCTGGAGGCACTGATAGCAGCGGTTTCCCCATCAGACTTGAGGTCGTGCAATAGCATCTTCAAGGCTTTCACAGGGAACGATACCGACGTGAACTCGTGTGGTGCTACACAAAGAAAAGACGTCAGAGTCTGTTCGAATCATAGAGACGTATCGAGGTTCGTTTGCGTACTTTTCTTGGTTCTTGATCTTGTCATGATGACTACCCGGGTCGATAGCGTCAGAAATAATTTTTAAATAAGAGCGAAAGGTAAATACACCTACCATTTGTATTCTCAGGCTTAACTATGATGTCGCCCTTGACTGCCAAATTTTGCAGGGCAGGTCGTTCAGAAGCAAACAACGAACATAAAGCCAGGGTAGAAACACGAGAAGGCCAGAAACCTTGAAAAGTTTCGGCATTCTCGCACAGAGTCTGAATAAACAGATCCAGCCCAGAGCGGCCATTAATGTTGGACGATTCGAGCATATTCAAGATTACATCTCGCTGGTTGTGAATCAAAAAGGTAAATGGGACGACAAGACTCTGAAGGAATCAACAAAAGTCAGGTCAGCCATTACAAGCAAAAAAAACACAATATACTTGGATGAATGTAGCCGTTTTTGCGGTGCTCATCCTTAATAACATGGCTTGTAGTAGTTCAGGTAATGCGGGCAACACGGCTTCTCCAGCTCTACGCATCAAATGTATGATCAGGTCGCCGACAAACAATCCCCCTGATTCGTCTTCACTTTGCAGTAGCTTAGCGACCAATACCAGAATATGGGTCAGACCAGACTGCCCAGTGGTGGGATCCGACCACGCAAGAACTTGAGGGCAATCTTTACGAATGACCAACGTCATACAAGAGATTCCATTCTGCAAAAAAAAGAAATCAATACAGGATTGAACGATTTAGATGAGAAATAATGGCGCACTTGCACAACATCTCGATCCTCCGCCTGACTCAGACACTTGAACAGAGGAGGTGCAATGGCAGAGAAGAAACCTTCGCCCAATCCTTTTTCACCGCTGGCACCTTCAATTATGCCGTTCAGCAACTCAAGAGCAGAACTGGGGATCCATGATTCATCTGGCTTGGCGGAGTCCAGAACCTGGCAAAGGGGAGGCAATGCCCTCTTAACCACAATTTCATAGATACCAGCGGAAGGGCAAGAAGCTAGGGTCTCGAGGATATTTCCGATAATAGAGATGAAAATAGGATCTGACAACAGTACGTTATACCAGAAAGGAAAGATGTAGAAACGTAGTCACTCGCCTTTTACATTCTTCATCGAAACATCTAAAACAGCTCCAACTAAATCATTAGCCAGATCAGGGGTCATCCAATCACCCTCGATCTCGACAACAACAGAGAGGGCTTCTAAGACAAGGGAGAGTGTATCCTCCGAAGTGATTAATAGGAAGGGACCGAGTGCTTTTGCCATTCGTCGACACAGTGGAGTCAGTGATGATTGATTGACGTTCTGGCAGAAGCTGAATGGTAGTCAATGTCTGAACAAAAGACGTCATGGAAGGGTTCACTTATGAATTGCCTTAACGGCAGAAACCTTGACAGGAATTCCCGCACGGTCTGTTTCAAGGACTTGAATAGCTGCCTCAAGATAATTGCCGGCCATCTGAGCAGGAAGCAAATGCGCAAATTGGCTGGCAAAAACGAATCCTCTCCCTTGCAAGAATGGGCAGTCTGATTTTCGAAACGGTCAGTTTAGTGACGTCTACCACCAAAAGGGACGCACCATTCAAGGCTAAGAACGAAGGAACAACATCTGACAACAAATATTGAATATTTATAGGTTGTGTACGTCCTGAATCCAATTCGTCCTCAACGCAATTAAGCACGGCTTCTGACTGAGACCCGATTACTGCTAATACCGATTCCAGAGGTTTCCACCTAATAAAGTTTAGTGAAGGAAAAATGACATAAGAGACCGCTCACTCACCAGTTGACGTCGTGAGATTCCCGCTTCACCCTTGCATCACTTACTATCCGATCAATAGTGGCCTGAAAAGTCACAGTTACTAGTGCAGGTGATCGATCCATGATAACCTAGAGCAAAACTTTAACCAATTGATATCTCGGTTGAGATAATTACAATAGGCTTACGGAAAGCAGGTCAAAGCCCGCAATTCGAGCGCTGTACCGTTGAGATTCGTCATACTCTTGAGCAACGAATGCGTTCGCATTGTTTGCCCAGGACTCCTCCTACAGACAAAGGACAGTTGAATACATTGAGCAAACCTTGAGGACAATGAAATATACAGCTCACGTCTTCCGTTGTTATCTGAACCCACCAAGCAATCGCACCAATCAGGCTAGTAAGATTGTCGCCTTTTAACCAGTCCCGAGCGTACCCTAATTTTACAGAACTACCCACGAAATCTAATATTGGGCAGGAAAGATGCGTTAAATCAATAGCAGAGTCGTCCTCCGTTGACGTTGGTATTGGCGGAGAAGAAGGGCTGAGATAATACATGGAGAAAAATGGAGCGAGAGACTGGAGGTGAGAAAGGGCAGAAGAGAGAAAGATGGGCGTGTAAGGTTTGAGAGATCTCGGGAAAGACGTGTTAAGCATATCGAGGGTCTGTAAGTGTTTTTTTTTTAAAAATATATATGAAGGGGATTATCATGCTAAATACCTTGAAAACCTCTTTTCTAATAGTCAGTCCGTCCCAACTCTGACTTCCAACGTCTTTTGTAACATCCAGGTTCAGCAAGACTTTGAACGCTTCCAGCCATACAGGAATGATTGAAGTGGCTGCTTCTTGTACCGCCGTTGGATGTTGATCTTTGACCATATACAATGCAGTGATACATTGACGGAACACAGATATCGTCCCCGCTCGAGTGTGAATGGTATGCTGTATAGATGTAAGCGAAGGATATGTAAGTGGAGAGGTGACTTACTTGAGAATCTCCAAGAACGTTCAGTAGGACTGGGACTAGTTCTCTCATCACTGGCAACAGCTGGTCCTCTGCAAGGTCGTTTCGAACGAATTCCGTGAATACGCGCATAGCTCCATGTACGGAATCGGGAGAACCAGACGTTAACAGTGTTAATAGCGATGACAAAAGAGTAGGATATTCATCTGGCCAGTCGCAAGAGGCGATCTCTGATAGAGCATGTGCCTAGACAGTACGATTATAATAAATGCATAGAAACAAATAAATCAGAAGATCGTACACACGACGACCTGATCTTGCGCTGCGGATCCGACAGGCCTTGGAAGACTATCTGTCTTATCTGTTCTTTAATCTAGGAAGCATGTCTAGAACTGTTTCGTTCCCAATACGCCGTCACGTACTTCTACGGGAGGTGCGTTTCCTCTGAAAGTGGTAAATTGAGGTGACCAATGCTCCTTGATATATTTTCTCAAGATAATGCTGGCTGAGTGTTGTCGTTTTATGATCAAGATACTGACGTGATTGTAGAGGAAAAGCAGCAGGGACTTATCTGGCGCATAGAGATGTCTAGATCATGGGCAAGTATGATCTGGCTGAGACCCAAGCCAGACTCTGGGTTTTTAAGCAGTTCGCTGAGTCGTAGTTCTGCAGAAATACGCGTGTTTGGATCTTGAGAGAGTGTTGAGGAGAGACATTGGAGCAAATCGGAGGCGATCATCGTAGTTTACTTAAAGTTGGACGCGTCGAGACGCGTGTTTATCTTGAAGATATTCCCATGGTTTTCAATGATCAACATATTTATTTCCTTTCTTGATCTGTTCTTGCGCACAGGCGGAGCGATTTGAATAACATGTATTCTGCACAACAAGTATTTAGGAAGTATTGGTATATTAGCAGAGCAGGTCGTAGGAGAATTCGAAGACGACAACCGTCACGACGGTGGAACGACTGTCTGGTTATCCCATAAGGCATCTAAGTACGGTGGTCTAGTAAATCACCGTACAGATTGGCCGCCGAAAAACATCCTCAGACTAAGACATAAAATTGTTCTCGGAGTCATGCACTGCGTTTTTCGTGAAGGCAAACACTGCATATCTCCAACGTGAATGGGTGAATTCGAAATGATATGCACCGAGAGTACAGTACTGTTTCTATTCTGTATCGTACGCTACCATATTTAACGGGCTTTGATTACAAGCCATCCGGTGGATGGGATATTGGAAAATCGGGTAGCAACACAGGCATCAAGTCTAGTCACTAGTGTATCAGAGTGGGGCTGCAACTAGGTCGTCTGTATAAGGCAAAAGGCCTCCATAATCGTCGATCCAACTAGTCATGCGATCTAAAACCTCTGACCGTTCTGGCTCATGCCATGTAAACATGAGAAAGTCGTGAACTGCATCAGGAGAAAAATCCGATTGAACTTCGACCCCATCTGCTCGAAGCAACGATGTCAAAGCTTTGATGTCGTCAAACCCCTGCTCTGCGTCACCACCGACCACATATGTTTTGGGGAAATTCATGAATATCGGTGAGCCATCCCGTTTCTTCTGGACATGAATCGATGTGGGTGAGAGGTATCTGTTTGTACTGCCGTGCGTAAGATCAAGGGATCCTAGAAAAGCCGCGATCACGTAGTTGTCAGAACCTTTCTTCGGAAACGATGGGAATATATCGGATGCCATGTTCAGGACGTGTGATGAGGTAGGGTCCATACGGGAATTTAATATATCTGTCCAAGGCGAGACCAGCGCCAGCCTTCCAGGTGGTGGGAGATGGGGGATATGGTTGTCGAGGAGATACCGTGTCAACGCCAACGCCAGGTTTCCGCCTGCGGAATCACCCACAATAACAATGTTCTGGGGTAAAAAACCTAAAGTGCAAATGAGGTATTTGTACGCGGCAATGGAGTCTAGGAGCGCAGCTGGAAATGGATTTTCGATGGTAAATGGGGCGTATGAACTGATGCGATAATCCACTGCAAACGCGCGCCATACTATTCGCGAATGTTTCAATATCCCATTCGGTATATTCGCTGTAACGGCAGACGGATGCGCACTCCCAACCTATCGCCTACAATAAGTTTGGAAAACCCAGGTCAAAACATGGACGACTTACGACGTATCCACCACCATGTAAATGAAGAACGACTTGCTCGTTCTCGCCAGCCTTCTCATGCTCTGGGAGCCATTCAATCCCTTTTTTGAGAGACCAATAGCCTGGTATTCGAACAGGCTGAACGCCAGTTTGTTCCGCAAGGTCCTTGACCTCCCCGATAAGGTCGGCCTCTTGCAGCCCTTCTATCCAAACAAACCTGGCATTGAAGCCCTTCAAAGCACTCTGTGGCACTTCTTTAGTCAGGTCGCGCTTGTATATCACCCCAGCTTTTGAAGGAAGGATTATCGTTGCCCGAAAGAACTGGATTATGACTGTACGGGTAGTCGTCCAAGAATGTCTAGGTCTATTGGCACGTCGGCTGTAGTATATGAACCAAAATGGAACCTTCAAGAATAAAAGAGAGGTGAAAAAATAGAGGAGGAATAGGAACTTGAATGGCTGGTAATGGAATAATCCCGCCATGGACAGCTATCCGTTGAATAAGGTGGAGGTAGAGTGATAATAGTATTTTTTGGGCGGTATAGGATAGAATATATTGTCTTGAGGCGCCATCATCATCGTGGTCGACCCCATCATCAAATCAGTCTGAGTTGAAAATATATAATTAGCTCTTCAAGTTGGTAACTAATCCGATCGTAACGGCCCAAATGCGTCTGCGATTCATCATGCATCATGATTGTATCCTTCGTCGTTCGTTTATCAATAAGGGCTGTCCCTGTCGGTAGCTCACCGAGTTTGGGTTTGCGGCTCTAGACAAGTTTATATTTGGCTTTACGTGGGTGTGGGTGTCATAATTTCGGAGGACTTGTGGAGTTCAAAGAGAAGATTGGCATATACATTGGATGTTTTTTTTTGTCGTCTCTTTGTCTAATTCATCTAGTCGCTCATCTTCTACTCGTAAAAATATGCTACGATGCTGTGTGAGAAGTTTGTCGTCGACTCGGAAGTCACGAAGAAGAAGATTAATTGTTATCTAATGTTTTGGCATGAGAGAGAGCGACGCAGGCGCGTCATGTCACAGGATTAGCGATGTCCACATCATTTCAAAGACCTTGTGCTCGGTAATCAGTGAATGCGTACGCTCAGTGAGGGGCAATTTTGTACGTGTCACTTGTTTGTTGACGTTGTCCTCGAACCTGAAAGGATTTCGTCATTGGGAAGATAGGAACAACATTTTCTTCCAACCCTTGTAAACCGACTGCTCTCGTTTTTATCTTGGATTCACTAGCACATAAACAGATGGAAAGTTCATTTCCACTATGTTGTCGGTGCTTCATACTAGAGCCCACTCGTCTCGTTCGTCGAGAACGATATCCGTAATCTCTCCTCTTGCTCCATTTGCGATGAACGTTATGACCTGTAATCCTTTTGCTAATAATACAGTTATGTTTGGAAGTCCAGTACGTTCTCGCCTGCTCATTCCACTTGTTGAGCCTTTCGAGACAGTCGCATATTCCGGCATGGATAACGGTACCAGTAACCAGTGCTTTGCAAATACTATACAATACTTGGCTCATGTGTGTTACTGGGCAAGAGCAATAGTTTCATTCCAATGAATGCGAACGGCATGTCTTGGAGTGACCACTGGCAGAACCGATTCATTACGACCAAACTAACAGCTATGACCGGGTCCAATAACCGGTTTCACGATTACGAATCCGGTAGCGAGTCTTCAGTTTCAACCCTTCTGTCATCCTCTGTTCATCTTCAACTTGAATTCGAAATGCTATGCACCGCGAGCTCAAAGCTTCTGTAATATATCGTACGCTACCATATTTACTAGTAACGGGCTTTGATCGTAAGCCATCTGGTGAATGGGTATTGAAAAATCAGGCAGAAACGCAGGTATAGTATCAAACTGAGGCTGCCACAGAGTCATTTGCATAGGGTAAAAGGCTATCATGACCGTCGATCCAACCAGCCATACGACGAAAAACTTCTGACCGTTCTGGCTCATGCCATGAAAAGACGACAAAGTCGTGGACTGCGTCAGGAGGGAAATCCATTTGAACATCCACCCCATCTGCTCGAAGCAACAATGACAGAGCTTTGATGTCGTCAAACAACTGCTCTGCGCCACCGCCGATAACATACGTTTTGGGGAAATTTATGAATACCGGTGAGCCATCCTGTTTCTTCTGAACATGAATTGATGTAGGCGAGAAGTATCTGTTTGTATTGGCGTGTACAGGGTCAAGGGGTCCTAAGAAAGAAGTGACCGCGTAGTTATCCTTTGGAGGCGGTGGGAATATATCTGATTGCATATTCAGGGTGTGTGATGAAGTAAGGTCTGCACGAGAAGTTAGCAAGTCTGGCCAAGGCGAGACCAGCACCAGCCTTCCAAGCGGTGGGAGATGAGGAATATGATTCTCAAGGAGGTATCGTGTTAATGCTAGAGCAAGGTTTCCTCCTGCAGAATCACCCACAACAACGACGTTCTGGGGTAAAAAACCTAAAGTGCAAATGAGGTATTTGTACGCGGCAACTGCATCTAGGAGCGCAGCTGGAAATGGATTTTCGGCGGTAAATGGAGCAGATGAACTGAGGCGATAATCCACTGCAAACGTGCGCCACACTCTTTGCGAATGTTTCAATATCCCCTTCGGTATATTCGCTGTAAAGGCGGACGGATGCGCAGTTCCAATCTATCGCCTAAAATAAATTTGGGAACCAAGTAAAATAGGGACGACTTACGATGTAAGCACCACCATGAAGGTGAAGAACGATTTGCTCGTTTTCGCCAGCCTTCTCGTGCTCTGGAAGCCATTTAATCCCATCTTTGAGTGACCAGTAGCCTGGTATTCGAACAGGCTGAACGCCAGTTTGTTCTGCAAAGTCCTTGACCTCCCCGATAAGGTCGGCCTCTTGCAGCCCTTCTATCCAAACAAACCTGGCATTGAAGCCCTTCAACGCATTCTGGGGCACTTCTTTGGTCAGGTCTCGCTTCTCCGTAATCCCAACTTTTCGAGGGAGTGTTATTACTTCACGAGATATCTTGACTATGACCGCACGGGTAGCTGTCCAAGAAAGCCTTGGTCTATTGGCACGTCGGCTGTAGTATATGAACCAAAATGGAACCTTCAAGAATAAGAGAGAGGTGAGAAAATACAAGAGGTATAGAAACTTGAATGGGTGGTGATGGAGCAATGTCGCCATGAGCAGCTATCTGTCAATAAGGCGAAGGTTGGGTGATAATAGGACCGTTCCGGGCAGAATAGAATAGATTATCATGGATGCAGTCGTCATGGTACGACGCCATTAGCATCTGCTTCTGAGTTGACCGAATTGGTCACAAGTAAGGTCAGCTGCACTTATGTCGGATTCTGCTGGTCTACGCAAACGAAAATTGGCAAAGAATGGTTCCTCCGTACAGCAGGCAAACCAGCCAGTTAGACTATCCCATCGTCTCCCTAAATGCTGGTGCTGATTTCGTTCGTAGAAACAGTCTTCAGTCTCTGCTGGCCGCGTGGCGTTTCTAGTCATCAATGGTATTCTCTCTATCTCTTTGCTTGGGTATTACCTTGTGAATTATGTTCACTATGTCTCGTGTCTACTCCATGGCTGACACTACGCTTCCCAGTACCAGACCGCCGGGACGAAAGACTGGAAACCTCTCCCAGGGTTGAGCCCGCGAATTTTAAATAATATTTCTGCAGATGTTGGGAAGAGGGATGCTGTAGTGGATGCGTTCAAGGTATATTCTAGTCTTCGCATGCATATTTCAAACCTAATATATGTAAATTCAGCATGCGTGGTTAGCTTATGGTACGTGATTTACCATATCGCATGCTGACCTTTGTATATTGATGCAACCAGAGAGGGACGCTATGGGTGACGATGAATATCACCCAATCATTCGCAAAGGTTCAAATTTGACCAAAGCTGGCGGTATCGGCTATACTGTGGTTGACTCGATTGATACTATGCTTCTCATGGGTCTGGACAACGAGTATAAGCGCGCCCGGGACTGGGTCGCTACTGAGCTGTCGTTTGAACGCGATGCAGATTTCAATACATTCGAGGTCAGATGTTTTCGTCAAGAATCACTAGACATTTCTTATTCCTGTGCAGACTACAATACGAGTCCTTGGCGGTCTTCTCTCTGCACATGTGCTATCTGGTGATGACCCGATATACCTTGAAAAGGCACAGGACCTCGCAGATCGAATCATTCCTGCTTTTGACACTCCTGCTGGTTTTCCTTTGACGATGGTCAATCTGGCTCAGAGGAAAGGGGTACCGGACAAGGATAATAGAGGTCTTGTCAGCACTGCAGAAATTGCGACTCTCCAGCTCGAGTTCAGGTACCTAAGCATGTTAACTGATGATGACGTCTATTGGAAAACAGCAGAAAGGGTTATGGCTGCCATAAAGCGCGCTCGTATGACAACCGGATTGGCCTCTATATTCATGAAGTGAATACTTATATCGACGTACTTTCGAATGAAGACTTACTTCTTATTGTCAGCCCTGAGGACGGCCGGTATACTGTGTCAGCGATCCGTTTGGGGTCTCGTGGGGATTCTTACTATGAGTATTTATTGTGAGGAAATTGACATTTGCATAGTATATCGATTCTGACATTTTGACAGGAAACAGTATCTGCAAACCGTAAGTACAGTCGTCCTAAGATGCAGATTGCTCTCAACTTTGAGCAGAACCGTACCGAGCCTGTTTATCTTGATGTAAGAGCCTGATCATGTTTGTTGTCGCCACTAATTTTCACGTCAGATGTATGAAGATGCTATGATGGCAATTCATGACCATCTGATTAAAAAAACCTCGACAAAAATGACGTACACTGCCGAGCTTATCCCGGAACGTAATGGAGCGGGCGAAATGTACGTTTTAATTCTTCTGCTGAATTTGAGCTCATCTCTATCAGCTCTTGGCGGCTGACACCAAAGCAAGATCATCTAGTTTGCTTTTTCGGTGGTTCATTGATGTTAGGTGCTGTTGCATCTGCTGCGGGTCCAGTATCGAGACCGCCTCGTTCTGATGAACTTCCCGATCACGCTAAGCGAGATTGGCAAACTGGAGTGGAATTGGTGGAAACCTGCGTAAGAACGCATGATACGCAGACGTGAGTGAGATATCGGTTGCTCACTAAATATACCGAATTTGTATCCAGCGGTTTGTCACCGGAGATTGTACACTTTCGAACTGCAAGCGATCACTTGGATTCCTCCGGTATGCCTCAAGACTGGTACATCAAGGGTGCAATGTGAGTGTGCTTCATATCTTGAGCATGACATAAAAAACCATATACTGAACTTTAATTAGGCCGGGAGCTAGTGCGCCGTATGATGCCCGTTACATCCTTCGGTATGTACCGTCATCGATAGATACAACGTTTTCATTCAATATTGTCTATCTAGTCCCGAGACGGTGGAATCTCTTTTCATAGCTTTTCGTCTAACGGGTGATAATCGATACCGCCAATATGGTTGGAATATATTCCAGGCTATAGAAAAACATTGTCGTATTGAGAGTGGTGGATATGCGACCATCCTAAATGTTGACGATATTCCCGTGAAGCATGAAGACAAGATGGAAACTTTTCTCATGGTCAGGCTCTTCTTCTTACCTGGTTACAGTCGATCTGATCTCTTGCAGAGTGAAACATTAAAATATCTTTACCTACTGTTCTCCGACGCCGATGTTCTGCCATTGAATGGTAAGTTATGATTTGCATCAGATGTGCCTGCGCCTCTGCTTACCATCTTTTAATTTCCAGAGTATGTTTTCAACACTGAGGTAAGTCACAGGCACTCTTCGATAGGTGCTGGTCTGACATGCGGTATTGTGCCAGGCGCATCCTCTGCCGATATTTCATCCCAATATTCCTACCGGTTTTTATTGATAATGGTTTCTGGGTTTGGGGGCAACAACTGGGCTTGACATAATGCACCTAGATACATACTATCCTGCCAGCGGTCTGCGCTGTGATTTTAATGCGTATCAATGCCATAATAAGGGGCTTGTGCTATTATATGCCATGTCATACAAGTTAATGCCATCATGGGATCAACATAACCGTACGATTTCTCACATCATACTATTAAGATATCAGCGGGGTTTGCCTCCCAACAAACACGATTGCCCCGAGGATGTCCCAGGATCCTGCAAATGACAGCGAGCATGAGTTTGAAGATAAACGTTTCAACTGTCCACCCAGACTTGAACTTGGTCACTTCATTTCAACGCATAGTATAAACTGATGGCAGTTCCGGACTGGCATAAGTAAAGATCTAAGTACAATACGGCCGTCTATATAATAGTGCAAGAAAATAATCTTTTTACCGTTACAAATTTACTCTTCCCTCAATTAACAGAAACAAACTATCTTTCTCTATAACGACGACGTATCCTACGGAGGGGACCACCCCTTAGGTTGAAAGTGCCAGCTTATCGAAAGCACGCCCGTGTCAAGGGCGCCAATCTGTTGGAATAACGATGGCGACATGTCTGCGGGGAGCCGATTATATTACTACTTTCTCTGCGCGTATATATGCAACTCGGAACGCGCACCTAAATCGCCTGAACCACAGCCAGGACATTCATCGCGAGTTCTGCCGTACGCAATCTTCCCATTCGCAGTATTAGTGATACGAATCCACTGCCAAGAGCTACGTCAGAAGATGTTGGAATGACGAGATTATTTATTAAGTCTCCCCACTGACCTGATTACAATTGTCCCCATTGTTCCAGCGTTTGGAAGAAATGGCAACAATTGGATCGTTGTTCCCATCCGTGAATCCGCAAGCTCCTAATCCAGGATAAAACCATGTTCCCTGGAGTAACCTTAATGACACCAGTGCAAGAGGAATACAACACTCGATTGACGTACCCTTCCGGTGTGCGTAGTTCTTTTGTCGAGTGCTTGAACTGTCTCGCCGCTCTCGTCCAATGCAACAGGCATTGCGCCCACAGCAATAAAGAGCATAACAAGAGTCAATGCGAACAAAGCAAGTCGAGTTCTGACAGTCATCGTACGCAAGAAAGAATTCGAAAGGCGTCAGAGGAGAACTGTATCGTCAGGGATAGGACGAGGCAAATGCACGGAGATGGCTGTTTGATTCGTTTTTATAGGCTGAAAAGCAAATATTATTTGTACAAAGGGGGATTGAAGGGACGGGCACATGCTGCACCTCATCCAGCGTCCAGAGAAACGAACCCTAAAAATCCTCGAGGTAATGAAACAAAGACTTTGATAGAACTTGCGTCATAGGCTGTACAAGAGACGGGAACCGAACTCGGCGGCTAAAGCATAAAGCGATGAAACTTCAGCTCCCATGATCAAGGTTCACAGAGTGGCGCGAGCGAATATCTGTACAAGTCGGAACTTTCAGGGTGGTTTTTTTTTCTTTTTTTTTCTCTTTTTTTTTGGTGTTCAGTTTGTTGAAATATTTCAGGGTTATACATATTCCTTCTCCTTTTTGTCAAAAAATTAAATAAACTGGATCAGGGTATGAAAGATGCATATGACATAGCAGGGTGGACGACGAACCTTTGTACAGGGTCTTCAACTATTTTTCGAGTTTGGGAAGCCCCGAGAGACCTCTATAATGTATGATATATGCTGGCTTGTCATATTAATAAACCAGTGTTTAAATCTTGAGCTCGCTGGTGGTTCCCGTCGGTGAGACCTCGCAGCCCAGCGCAGCGTGTGATACCTCACGATGTAATTCATCGTCTGAAGTCGGGCAGTAACATAGCGGCGCAAAAAAAAAGAGAGGATACAGAAACGGTGGGCGGAGACTGAAGATCGTTTCTACGAATTAACGGGTGGTGTTCAGGGTCGCAGATTTCAACCTGCTATTCAAAA
>QLOR01001433.1:0-15821 GCA_003313825.1 Sarcodon aspratus
CCCGGAAATAGATGACAACGTTCTCTGAGCCGGCGTGCAGGCAATAGTCCAAGAGGGTAAGTGACTGGGAGGGGAAATGAGAAATCAATTCCATAAGAGCGGTGATATCGGACAATGAGTAGATTCTCAACGACGCACTTTGAACACATGTCTCCAGTTCTTCCCCTTGTCATTCAACCGCTTGTCCAGCATCTCCATAATTTCCACAAAATCATTTCTAACAAGAAAAAGTGCAGAAAAGGAGACAGATCAGCGAGACGCGTTACATAAGGCAACAAACCGGAAAAAGAGTGACGCAAAAAGACAGAGAGAGAGAGAGGTGGGGGGAAGAAAGAGATGAGAAAAAGATACTTGCTGGTTATAGGTCATCTGGGCGATCTCGTTCATTTGGGTACCCGAAGGTCCCCAAGGGTCGTTTGAAGTGGCATCACGAACTTTTGCTTGAATGTCTGAGTAGCCTTTTGTGTAGTTTTTAGCCACCCGGAGAGCACCTTTGCCAAAGTGTTGAAGAGACATCTAAGACGCTGGTCGAAGGGATATATCGGAAGACGGGGGAGTAAGAGTTACCTGAGGCGGCGGCGGCTGCGCAAGCGAATACAGTATAGCAATCACGGAGTCCACAATCGTTGTCACTCGCCGTCTGTAATCGTACTAATTGTTGTTTTCGCTCGGCTGTCGTCCGAATCCGGGGGTTCGACTCCGCTTCGGGGCACTTTCTTTTTCTTTCATCGTCTTCTCCGTCTTTATACCGTCGGTGCCGCAGACTCTCTTCACCAAACCATCATGTTGACCGCGTCTTACACCTCGTCAACTCGCAAGTCCCTCACTCCAAATCCTCCATTTGTCTCACCCCAACTCACTCACAAACTAGGAGTCAAGAAACCTTTGAAAAGAAGACGTCTGAATGACGCAGCGGCCTGGTCCGACCATCTGATACCTCCGACCACCACCCCTTCACTCTCAGACTTGCACTTCAAGTCCATAAAACCTCTTGTATGTTCCTCATGCAACCGCTCCATGACCGCGAAACCAGGCCACATGTCCATATGTGCAAGGTAATAAATAATAAAAACAATTCTCATCATCATTAGCCGCCGCCCCCATCCAAATCTCATTCGTTTTTGCCCGTTGTTTTCAGGTGCAACTTTGCTACATGTAACATCTGCTCACGAATGTGTACCGCATTCGCACCCTCACAACCACCAACTCCTGCCCTGACGTACTCACCCACACCTCCCATCACACCATACCCATCACCTCGCCGTTACGCGCTCTCGCTTAACACTTCCAACACCAACTCTGGTAGCGGTGGCGGTGCTTACAACCAAACCACACCAACAAACACCACCACCACCACCACCACCACCACCACCACCGTAGGTAAGCGGAGACAAATCTGTGACGATGAAGACGATGAGAGCAGCAGCAAGGCTCACGATCTATACCTCCCGGCCTGCGATATGGATGGTAACATCGAAATGACTTTCTCGAGTCATAATTTCAATACCAGCAACAGTGGTTGTGGACGTATCGTCTGTCGGAACTGTTGCTTTGAAAACATTCAAAGGTATAATTTCTGATGTTTTCTTTCTTGTCTTCGTCCACTCCTGGACTCACTTGTTTTATTTATTCATACAGTGATACCACAACTTGCTTTGATTGTTACGATGGCACTTTTTGAAGAAGCCAGGGGTACTCATCTTCATATTCCCAACGTTATCATTGATTTGAAAATTCATCCGTCTATCACATCAAAATCGCATACATACACACACACAGACACAGACAAGAACGATTCATTTCTCTCACCCAACTAATCTTTTCATTCCACAGGTCATCCTTAATCATGCAGCTCTCCCCATACATACTCAGGTCCTAGTTATTATCACATTTCGTGTCGGTGCTCAACTCTTTCATCACTTTTCATGTCGAAAACTCGTCATCTTCTGTAACATTATATTTTCTTACACATCCATTGGAAACATCCAACTTTTTATCTGATGCATATGTTTTAAATCCGATCCTTGCATTTGTTACGCCATCAAAAAACCCAAGCTTATCGAAAGGATTAGAAAGAAAAACAATGATGTGTAGACGGCGCTAGACTAAGTGTCAGGCTAGTGAAACAAACCGGATATCTGCTCAAAGTCGGTCATCCTACAAACAGAAAACTCACACAAGTACACGACGAACAATCCTGGAATAAATAGCGTATGCTCCATATAATACCGTTTATCATCAGGGATCCACAATTTATCTAATCCGATGCTTTTCCATATCGTATCCATAGTCCTCCCTGCCAAAATAAACCGCTATAAGAATGACAAAATAAAATCAAAGGGTGAGGCGTGCGCGCGTACCTTGATATATAGTGTCAACCCAAACCAGGGCCAGACTTTCTCGATTTCTTTCCTTCTGCTCCCACCATATCCCTGTCGCTCCTCCAGTGAACCCTCACGCGGAAGATCTTTCCAAGGCGGATTCAACTGTCGATCTTCTACGAGTGTAAATGTATCGTATTGCTGCAGCAATCGAACCAGGAAAAATGAAGCTTCGTTCAGGGCATAGTTTTGTCCCAGACACTGGATGATAGATCCGAGCATTAGTGACGACGGAGGCAGGAGCGGAAGAACGACTTACGATGCGAGGCCCAGCGCTGAAAGGTATAAACATCATTGGTTCGTCCACAAACCGCTTCAGCCTCTGCGGATCTATCCACCTCTCAGGATCAAACACCTCTGCATCGTCTCCCCACAGAGCAGGATTACGTTGCATTAGGAAAGGAAGCACCGCAACGGTTGTAGATGCCGGCATGTACATAGGCCGCGCGTCTAGCGATGGTGGGAACGTAGGATCTGACCGAGGTAAGGTTGTCGACTGGGGCTTCGATTCTCTAGCATTCGACGGGACAGGATGGAATACGCGCAAGCACTCCATTAAGACGGCCCGCACTAACGATGAAGACACATCTTCAATCACCCTGTCCGTATCAGAGGGGTTCGGAAAAGCGACCTACTGTATTTGAGGTCTCTAATTTTTTCAAACGTAGGCATAGTGTCGGTGCCCAGATGTTCCAAGATTTCTGCACGAAGTTTTTTTGTAACATGAGGATGCATGGCCATGAAATATGTTGTGAACGTGAGCAAGCATGACGTCTTGCAAAAAAAAAGATCTGATTTAGAAAGATAGGGTTTGATAAGAGCTTGGCCGAGTCTTACAGTGTCTCTTGAGGCCAGCAGGATGCTCAGCAGCTGATCACGAATCAGAGTCGTATCTTTCGAAAGATTAGCCTACTCTGAACAGGACGGAAGGACGAAAAGCCGACCATCGGAGCTATCAGCCAGATATTCGAGAAAGGTGCCATGATTCACATCAGAGCCCATACCAGTCTTCTTGGTATTTCTCTTGTGTTCCAGGACCTGCTGCATGATTGGATCTAGCCACTGTCTGATGGTGTTTGCGAAAGGCAATGTTTTGTCATTAAAAATTTCAAAGAGCGGCCAGATTCTACCCATGGTACCACGTTTCATGATGACCTGCTGGATATCTGTAAAGGCTTTGCCAAACGAGTCAAAGTCCTCGCGATCGTTTGTGAGGGTGTCGAGGTTTTTGCCAAACAAGAATTCGGAAGCGGCGTCGAGAGTGAAGCGTGCGTGGAGATCTTGAGCGTCCAATAGAGGGTGAGGACCCTTGTCTGCGAGGATGCTGAGCACGCGTTGGGAGTTGTTCTCGAACACCTCAAAATCTGAGATCCGATCGCGAGCGAAGAAAGGCCTGGCAAGTGCACGATGCTATGATTACTGAGTTGGATGCGCGCATGGGTTCGGGGATGAATGAGAAATGCATACCATTTTCCAAACCTAGAGAGAGTTAAAATGAGACAAGGTTGACGTCATAAAAAAACGAGGATAATGATTACCTCATCATCGCGATTGAAGATACCGTTGCCCAGAAAGGTTTCCCTGGGGATGGAGTGAGATTCGAGGGAGAGTCAAGCAACAGGATTGACAACAAGACGTACAGACGCTCCTTCTGGCTATCGCCGCGCCAGAACTGGTTAAATCCGGTGGCGAATATGAATTTCATATGTTCCCGGTCCATGGTGACAATCTATTGGACGGAGGATGACGAAGACGGCCGGAAAGAGAAAAAGGAGCAAAAACCTTGTCTGACCATAAGATGCGTAGGTTGAGAGTGGTGGACGTGTACTCGTGGAAGAGATCGAGGAAGACATCGTGCATATAGCCAGAGTTTTGTTCCGATATGATACGAAACAAGATATCGAGATTACCAGGCCATTTGCCCACGACGCGAGGGATAGGACGAGCTCCGAGACGGCGTGCATCAGAAGATTGGATGTAGTCGGAGTAGGCGGTGGAGAGATAGGAGACGAGAGCGATAAAGGACAAGTAGCAGGGGAGAGCGAGGTAGCAGCCTAGACGAAGGGGTGAAGCATAGAGAGCGGCAGCAAAGGCGAGAGAAGGCAAGACCAAGATGCGGAGGACATCTCGCAGGAATCGCAGACGAAAACGACTTGCAGGATGCATTGAGAGGATGATGAGAATCGGAGCAGATCACTTTATACGAAAGAGTGAATCAGCATCTCGTCATTCAGCTGGAGACAGACCGCTGATCAGTCTGGCAGAAACATGAGGAAGGCCCGGAGCCAGTAACGCCTCCAATGGACGAGCAGGGCCGTCACGCCGACGAGGACTCGCAGCAGCAGCAGCAGCAGCAGAAGCCAGCGCCCTTGTAGTGAGAGGCACGTGAACTCGAAAAGGTTGGGGCAGGTTAGGCCCGGAATGCAGGAGATCAACATCCAACATGGCTAGCGAATGCTTCCGTCGTATCGGTATTTGATCGCTTCCGACTCTTACTAGTGTAACCTCCCTTTGATTTTTACTTTATTTTGCTTTCACTACTACCGATAGCTCATCGCAGTCAATGCGCGCTCCACTCCGCTGTACTACCCGCCGTGCAATCTCTCGCTTAATAGTATACTCTAATATTACTTACGTCTTTACATGCGCCAGCCTCAAGCTGCCGTGCCTTCTTCTTTACTTGCGTACCTCTTCGACACGGCGTCAGTCACGGCGAAACTTTCCTCCGATCCCACTTGCCGTGGCAAGCATTCGCAAGATCAATAACCCTAGTTTTATTGTCAGAGCCGGCCACGCATCTATACCACTCTTTACCACCGTTTTTCATGTCCGATCGTGTTTGGTCGGACCAGGCAAGCTCTCCTCAACTATTCATCTGATAATTGATTACGTTTTTTGCCCCCAGTCGGTCTCACCCTTTATTATATTCCCAAACGGAGGCGATTATTCTCTCATGCGCGACCCGAACAACACGGCGGAGGTCATGCTCATGCCTCGCATAATCTTTTCACAAGATTCTCGCGGTAGAGCCTTGCTCAGAAGGCTCGCTTTTTAGATTCGTAAAATAAGATAGAACCCTTATCGATCCGATTCTCTCGAGTCCTGGAAAAAGGCAACTCGAGTCTATTATTTCGTGCATTTTTGCTTTCCAGCTCATATCTTTGCCGTTGTACGTCTTCAAAGTGTACCGAGATTTATTACTATTCTGCGGGGATTACTATCTGATATACTTATGTTTCCACCTTTCTCGTTCCCGTACGTAACGGCGCCAATCACGTCTCTTCTTGGTGCGATGTTCTCGTCCTCGACTCACTCAAGCGCTTCTATCTTACAATGCGGTTCCTTCTTACCCTAATTCTCAGATCACCCTCCATCTACTTTTCCCCTCAATCCTTTCGCCGTTCAATACGCGGCGGTTCTCATCGGAATTCTCTTTATGCTTCCACCGGTCAACCCCGTCCACTTCTGTGGCTTTCAGAAGTCTTCTACCTCATTTCTCTCTTGGCAACAGGAACTTTCAGCCATGCGTTCTTCTCTTGACCTCATTTGAATGTATATACATTTCAATTATCAAAGCGCTTGGGAGATAATCTCACCTCGCCACTCGGACATCGCTCATGTTCACCCAATCACCACGGATCACTGGATGCAATATCCTGGATCGTAATTCCGAATGCGTACAAAAAACTCTTATCAAAATTTTCAAAATAAATAAATTCCTCAACATCGCCTATCGGAGGATCTTCATTGGTTCCGACCTCTCTCTATAGCGTTCCTACTTTCCCGGGCCGGATCAGCGGATCTGTATCCCGATCTCCCACGACAGCTTATTCTTCTTTGGTATTCGATTTCATTCAACTTGTCTCCCAAATCACAGCGCCGTCGAACAAGCTACGTCCAACTTCGGAAACACGTGGGATGGGTCTAAAACACTAATTCTGAGCTTTTTCTCTTGTAGTCAGGCTATGACAACCTCGAACAACCCGCGATTACATGCTCGTTACTGCGTTCATCGTGGTAATCGACCCATAAAGGGTGTATGCCTCTCTCTCGAACGAGTACTAGCAAAACTCAACGAATCGCGTGCACGGTGGAGCTGTACTTCAAGCTCAAGAGGGGAAGGAATCGCCGACTTTCGTGACATTCCTACATAGGCTAACTCGCTGCCGATTCACTCTCGCGAACCGGAGTTAGAAGACCTCCATTGAATGCAACTGGAGATGTCTACATAAGTATGACGAGAACTAGTCACAAGATAGATCCTATTAGCTCCCTTTCTCGTCCCGAAAACGGCAGGAGCCGACGTCCGTAACAAGACTAACCTCGTTCTGAAATCTTTCATTGCTCAGGCGCCCATCTCTTCTAGTCTCGATGTGTGGCGAGACGGATCGTGACGGCTGTTGCTGCTGCTGCTGCCTCTGCGCCGCGTGGAGCTTGACCTGAACTTGGCAGACTAGTTCTTTCTTTAGTATGTCGGTCGAAGACTTTGCACAGCGGCCGTGATTGGTTGCGTGAGTCGCCGTGTTTCAAAGGTTTTTAGCTCATACACCAGTCCTATTCTGCCTCAGATCACTCCAATCAGATAACAGGGCGCCCGAGTCCGACCCTGATGGATAGCCTATACTACTAGGGATACCAGCCGCTTGAAGGTCATCAATTACAAATGCAAGGGTTTGATGACCGCGTTGTCCCTTGCATCCCTTTCATTCCTCGACGGCTGTTATCAAGAACCGATATCTGTTATTCGCGAGATGTTTTGAAACGATACTAGTACCATCCACCCGTCGATCACGACACGTTCCCAATAGTTGGTTTTGTCTCCACGGATCGGAGGATGTGCAGCTCCGGTGGCACGCGTTTATCGCTCGATAACATGTTTGCATCACCTCCCAGGCTTCTTCCTTCGTGTAGACCAGATGCGTTCTTTTTACGCCCTAACAAATGTAACAATGTAACAATCTTGGCCTCGAACAACCTGCTTTTTTTTTTATTACCTCGCGACATCTAGCGAAAGCTCCCACTTTGCACACAATCGGTGCCTGGCATTTAACAAGGAACTGGGGGACGCAAATGCCGGTCGTTTCGCCATATAGTTACCATAAAAAAGGGCCCGTTCTGCCCCATGGAGTTTCGCTTAGGGTCTGAAAGACAGCTTTCCATGATTTCTAAATGCTAAATTCGTTACGGAAAGTCATCCAATAACCACTAGGATGTTACTATCATTTTTCATGGTAACTTTGACACCCATGCTACTAAGACCGCTTACGAATCGAAAGAGTATTCCGCTCAAACCCACACGCGGCCATTGGCCGCCTTCGATACATAATCGCTGATGTGTAGAAACTTCACATGCAAGCGGTCATCAAAAAAGTACGTGGCGATGTAGATCTGGCCATCTCCGGTGTACTAATCAGATTAATCAACCCCCGGCCCATTCCAATTTTCCACGGTCAGCTTGAGAGCGAGAAGTTTTATCAGAAAGCATACTCCAGCACAGGATTGCATTATGGGACCACAATGTATAACCAACAAGAAGGAACCTTGATATATGTATTATATTTGTCAGAGTGAGTTATACAGCTTCAGATCAACACAAAGTAACATCGAACCGTCATCCAACCATGCTTCTCTTTCGACCTCTTAAACGCACTGGATTGTGTCAGGATTAGCTGATGCAATGACTGGCAAAACTACACGAAATTACTTGCCTTCATCTAGACGTTTTTTAATGCTAGACCACTCCTTACCCATTTTCTCTTCATACGCTGCCAAAACAGAGGCGAACATCGGTTCCGAATCTGGATGAGTGGATCCAAACGCTCGTTCCAGAACATATAGATCAACCGCTTTGTCCTCAACTAACGTTGAGATATATGCCAGACCAAAGTCAATAAGCACCTAAGGCGCGAGTAAACAAAGACTTTAAAAATGTGGCGCGCCTCACACATATGCAGTTGACTCACAAGTTTCATTGATGATGGGCTTTTGGCAGCAAATGGATGTCGGATCATCATATTTGAAGTCGTTAGATCTCCATGGATGACATCTGCTTGGTGCATTTTCGCGATCTCTGTGCCGATCAAGCTCATAAGTTCATCTAGGTAGAAACGCACGAGTGAGCGTCCTGATAAATCTTCAGTGGCCCAAATACTGAACCTAGCGTTACTTCATATTCGAGTAGAGAATCGACTTCCTCTTGGGGTTCGTCTTCATCGGTATCACTGGAATATTCGTCGATTTCAGACTCTTGCTCGTCCTCTGCACCACCGCCTAACAAAAGCCTGACGCTGTTGCCTTCGATCCATTCAAGTCCCAAAAGGCCTTCTGTGGCATCTACCATACGTATGCCAGGTACGCTAACCCCAGATCTAAAGAAGAAGAAGAAAAAGGCATAATCGCGTCCTATCTTGTGCTGGGTAAAATACGAGAACGAACCGAAGACATTTCATCAGAGCCCTAGCCTCCCCTGCAACTCTCGAACGAGTCAACGAAGCATCCAACGAAGGATGCCTATACTGCTTATTGAAGCGATGTTTCAACAGAACGGGAACTTGGCTGTTGTTGTGCCCAGAGCCAGGGTGTAGATATGATTTGTAGACTTTCTGTTCGAGGTGTCCTCCAAAAAATGAGGGAGAAGGCTAATGGATATGAGGCGATCTGGACTTGCTGCTTCTGCTCCTTGCGAGATTGGCGTTGCGGACGCTATGAGAGCTAGTGAGGGAGATTCGAATGCCATTTTATAGTTCTTCGCTCTTGCCGGCGGCGGGGTGGTCAAGTCACACAAGAACGATATTCAATTCCGGCTGTTTGTGACCTCGACTTGAACGCTCCGACCACGTAGTCGCTTTGCTTCTTCGCATCTCCTGGCTGAACCTCAAGTTGAAAGATTGAAGCATTAATGTTACAATAAGGGAAGTTGTATCTGGCCACTCGACCTATTATAACGTGCGTTCACTCCACTTTGCGTGGAAACCCCGGCGAGCTCATATCTACATTACCATACTGCAGACAAAACCCAAGTTTCTCAATCGGAAATTCAAGACTCAAGGATCTTGGGCCATCGTGTGTTCTTTGTTGGCTGACCCTGCCGACCTCAGTTGATCTTGCTATGTAGTTACTACAAAGCATCTGTTCGATCAAGACCAAGCTGGTTACCAGACTCTGCCTTCTCCCCCGCCTCCCACTCGGGCGAACGTTGGTCATGGCTCGTCAAAACGGGTCGCGAAGCTCCGGCCGACAATGGAACGCGTATTCTCCACCGGATCCCGATTCTGGACAAGGTTCCCGCGGTCAAGCATCTTTCTTCTACTACAATCCGGAAGGGTCTTCTTCCCAGTCCCAATGGTGGTACAACACGTTTGCAGAAGGGCAAGAACAGTCTCCTCCACCTGTTGAGCATAATATTCCATACTATCCGAATGCTGCTCCTGGGTATTATTATCCGAGCTACAGTTATGCTCCTGAACATACGGGTTTCGATCAGAAATACCGAGAATATCGCCCCCAACGACCGATATCACCTCAACTTCCTCGCCCCCCCTCTCGATCAATGACACCTCCCCCTCCTCCTCCCCCGCCACAATTCCCTACTCCGGAGTATCTAGCTATTGCCGGGGAATCGTCTCAACAGCTATCAGATCCGCCTTCTTCTCGTAAATTGCTGATTCTGGACTTGAATGGGACCCTTTTGTATCGTTCTCCGCGCGTTCCTCGACCAAAAGGCAAGTCCAAGAAGAACGCAAACAACGAAGAGGAACAGACTTCGGAAACCTCTCCGCCACGACCACGCGTCGTTCATCGACGGCCTTACATGCCGTCGTTTCGCTCATACATCTTTCACGCACGAACGAAAGCGTGGTTGGATGTCATGATCTGGTCATCAGCACAACCGCATAATGTGGACGACATGGTCGACAAATGTTTTGGAGAACAGAAAGATCAGTTGGTTGCTGTGTGGGCCAGAGACACGCTGGGGCTATCTGAGACAAATTACCGTATGAATTTTTTATTCCGTCTCTTTGTACGCTGTGCTCAATAAAGACGTTCTTTTTTTTTTCGTGTTGTTCGTTTTTCTCTAAACGTTCCTGCTTTTAAGGTCAAAAAGTCCAGACAACGAAAGACCTCAATACACTCTGGACAAGGCTTTTTTCTCCTACTCCTCATAACGAACAGAATGGCGAGACGAGTACTGGACAAGAAGCTAGTGAGGAACGGGCAGGACCACTACATTCTTCCATGACGACAATATTGATGGACGATTCGCCGCGCAAAGCCGAGTTGCAGCCTTATAACCACTTGTGCATTAAAGAATACGCTGCAGATACCCGAGCGAAGGATTTGTCGATGTTGCAGATGGAAAAGCACAAGGCAGTGGTTGAGCAGACAAAAGAAGATCCTCCGCCTGTGCCTCCCGTAAGCCTTCCGATCCAGCCATCGCCAATCGTAGAACAGGTGATACCGTTTCAGCACGATGGAACGATGGGCATTCAGCCGGATGCTACGTTGCTCCAGTCGACAACGTCGTCGTCGTCGTTACCCTTGATCATTTCTCAAGACGAGATTCCAGGTCTGTTGTTCTCTGATCCGTCAAAGCTGCAGGAGCAGAGGCTCGTTTTATTACAAGAGCAGGCGTCGGCTACTAAAAAGCGGAAACGGAAAGACAAGAAGAAGACCAAGGTTGACTCCTCTGTGGAAATTGGAGAGATCAAGTTCGACGAGACGTTGCTTGCAATAATAGGGATTCTGGATGAGATGAAGTCTCAGAGCAATGTTTCAAATTGGGTGAAAATTGGAGGGCTGTGGGGACCCTTTCCACCTCCAGCATTCCCTACTCAATCTACAACATCTCTCATTATGCCTAGCGGATCTGGACAGGCGGATGCGGACAGCACTGATTTGTCAGTGGATGACGGTCAAGGTACAGAAAAGAAACGACGACGGGATCCTGTGGCTATTATCGAAGAACTGCCGCTGCAGCAGCCTACCGGAAATGATGCGGTCGCCGCACCTGCCGAAGAGCCCGCGCCCTCCGAGAAGCAGGTAGAAGCTAACCCCGCGATAATGTGGTTTGATAGCCCGTCTACAATGAGACATTGGGTAGAGAAGGGAAGGAGTGCGTTGGAGAGTTTAGGTATCCCAATTGCGCATGGGATAGACAAATAGGGCTGTCGGGTTGTCCATCCGTCTGGTTATTTTACTTACATATGCCAGTAGGTACTGTACAATGCAAATGCATAATCATTCCTAATTCGATTCTTTTTATATGTTGACGAACTACAAACGATTGCCGTGGTTCTGGGTATTTTCTGCGATAGAATATTGTACAAGTTCACGGTTTGGAGGGCCTTGATTCGCGTTCTTGCGGATCTCTCGGTAATCTAAATTAAGACCTTTGGCCGAGGGGGGCATAGCGAAAGCCGATCATGGCGTTTGATTCTAACAAAACCAAACAATCACCACTGCTCACTATTCCGACACTGGTGACTGCTGTGGCACTGCACAACCGTGACGATGCTTTGGCGTGGAGAGGTATAGGACCATTCGGACAGTAGTTCGAGGTTTAATCCCGGCTGGAATTTGACCAGAAGGCAGCATGTCAATGGTAGACCTAAGTTTAATCCCTTTGAAAAGTCAATGTAAGTAAAGGCATGTAACTTACAGTAATCACTCGGTCCTTGACACTATGCAATACATCATCCTATGCAACAGTGATCATGTATTGGCTTACTCCGTTACTTCTACAATTTGAGGTATACTACTGTCCGCAAGCTCCATCTGTTCAATCGGGAGCGTCAAACTTCGATCCCGTGCACCCTGTATATCCCAATCAGCAATATCCCAGTTGAAGTAACTATTTGCAAAATCCTCCTCTTCATTGTCCTCGTCATTCTCATCCTCACTCTCCATGTCATCTTCACTGTGAGCAATGTCAGAACCATTATGATCCTCGGAGATGGATATTCCGACAGAACTCCAATCAAGAGGACCTACAGCATCCTTTCCCCCTACCCGTCCGTTCAGGTCAGTAAATCGCCTTTTCAACTCCGCATAGTCCGGCATCTGATCGTATTCAAGCCTGCGACTGTAATCCAGCAAGTAACCAAATTCAGCTGGAAAGCTAGCGCCAAGTTTGCCACCGGACGCTGCTGCTTTCGACGCACGAATACGTTGCATGTTATTTTTCATTGATTCGTTGTGGGAGCCAGAACTTCTCCAAGGGAGGTCACCACGTAAGAGGAAAAAGGCGGTGAAGGCGAGGGATTCGAGATCGTCGCGCGGTCCGAGGTCTATAATCTTCAATGAATTCACGCATCTCATATATACGAAAGTTAACCACCCACCGATGCCATCGTGCGCGTTGATACTTGCCCAATGGAGTGTTCCGACGATATGCTTTGACTCCTTCAACGGATCATACCTGGTTGGTGGGGCAGGCTTGATACACCGAGAGATGCCAAAATCAATGAGGACGATCTTGGATGGGTCTGTTGGCGAGCAAAGCACATTCTCGGGTTTAACATCCCGATGAACGAAACCGTGTTTGTGTATATGCTCCAAGGCGGAAAGCTATGGCAGATTTCAGCAATGTAAACGAGGATAGGTCTAGTGGCCGAGTACGACACACACCATCTGTAGAACGACGCGGACAACAGTTGTCACAGCCACAGGCCCAGTAGTGCAGTCCTTGACGCTCGGGCCCAAGAGCTCCATCGCTAGATACTCAAAGTGAGGCAGTTGACCATAACCATATATCGCTGGGATCGCCGGATGTCCTTGGAGGAGCTGAAGTATCCTGCTTTCATATCGAAGGATAGTGCGCTTGACTTTCTGCGATACCCGTGATTTCTTAAGTGCAACTGTTCGTCCTGAGTTTGCTTCTATGGCTTGGAAGACGAGACCCTGCGGTTGGCAATTGTGGGATCAATGGGGAACGGTAGAGATATCAAGACGGAAACCAGCAAAGACGGCTCACATATGCACCAGTCCCGAGAACTTGGGCGAGGCGGTAGGTCTGGGGTGGGGACATGGCGGCTTCTGGATGGTATTGGATCTCTACATAGTCCCGTCCCCACTGCAGACGTTCGGCGGCGGGAACTGGCGAATGGAGTTTAAATCAATTCTCACGGTGGGTTTGTTCAACTGGACTTCAAAATTGTAGACCGTTTTTGAAAAAATGGTTGGGTTGCCACATGTGCATGACGTCGTAGATTTAACCAAAATGGCTTGGGCTCTACTGTACTAACTTGCGGAATTTTTTGAAATCAGGTTTCCCCTCCCAATCAGCACGTCCTGTTCCTCGTCTTGCAACCGCCTGGTCAATATCTTTCTTAAAGACCTCCATTTCCTCCACTACCATGAAGTTGCCTCGGACGTTGCACCCATTCCCAAAGTCTTCAAGGACAGACTATTCCTTCTCACGATCGTCTCGCTGCAATTCAGGTTTTTAAAATGCGTGAATCGTTGAATTCACGATCAAACGAGTCTTCATTTTTCTTGCCTTTTCGGATAGATGCCACGACCTTCATGAATTTCTCGTTGACATCAGGTGGCCCAAATTCTGGGGAGGAGATAGTTTGCGATCGTTTCTGGGATACGGGGACCGCTTGACGACTGTTGCGAATGGTTGGGATGTCGTTCATCTGCATCATCTCTCGCATCGTTAAGAATTCGTCTTTTGATTGGTCGATCTCCTACGAACTCATAGTCTTGACCGCCCTCTAAACGATCACTACGGCCAGACCCCCTTTTTAAACCACGAGTTTGGATATTTGCCTAAGAAGATATTGTACTTTCTTTATCCTGTTCAACCGTAGGCAACATCGATGGTACGGACAGTTCCTGTCGGATTTGGGTCTCTTCTGGAGGTAGGCTTTGTATTTGGTTAATAAAGCCTGCAGACCTTGTCTCTATTAAAGTGCCAGATCCGGAAAGGCTCAAAACAATCAAGTTGGTCACTCTTCGAATAGTGCTTTGAACTTTTTGAGAGGAGGTTCCACTCCCGTTGCTTCGTCTGTATTTGCGGTTAAAATACTCGCTCCAGTTGTTCCTGTTCACCGTTTCAATCGCGAAGACGGTGGAACAACCGGGGCCTTGTATAAGTTGTAGTAACGTAGAAGTGAGATCAAACCGTTGAGATGAGAAGTATTTTTTTCAGACATACAATGAAATCTACCCTTGGTTTATTTGAGAGGGGGAACGATTCCTCAACGGCAGGCACACGCAAGTCTGTGTTGATGGCAGTGGAATTGTCAACAGAGAGGGGGACTTTCATTGCAGTTCCGGTTCGGCGCATAAGGGGCTTTTGGTAATTACTTGATAGTCAAGTTCAACGAGAAGCGAGAAAACTCGCACGTTGGACGGGCAAAGGTGGTGATCGTTCTCTTTCATGGGTGACTGCAGGGGTAAAGCCTGTGAGACAGAAGATGTGGCACTTTGCGGTCTGATCCAGGATGTGTGAGCAACCGAGATCGTTCTGTATCATAGAGTCTCAGGACTGTTCGTAGTAACACGGAGTGCAACCCACACATTTCTTAGACGAAGTTTCTCATTATATTCTTCTCTTGCTCTTCTACGAAGCAAATTTAATATTGATTATAAGCTAGTAAGTACTGTCCTCTTGGCTATCCAACTTGACATCTTCCCTGCGACTTCTTTTCACTTCTTCTTGTTTAAATAGCCACCAGACCACTGCATCTTGGCCCCTCGTGTTGGAAATGGAGGATACGAGAGCAACTGAATCACGTGGGATCGGCGTTCACTTCAAGTTATCGTTATTGGCGTAGAATACGTAGTTGGGCATGGCATTCGAGTACAAAAGAGAGAAAGAACGGTTCGACGCACCTCAGTTGTTGTGGCACCACGTTCAACTGAGTAGCGCCGTCATCCCCTTGCACAACGACGAAGACTTACGTATGCGATTCTTGTAGATAACATTTCAACAAGTAAATACTAGTACAGCAATACAGTTGTTCACCACTTTCAACTGAGGTGAGTAGCGTCGTCGTCCCCTTGTACAATGACGAAGACTTGCTTATGTGATTCTGGTAGATAACATTTCAACAGGTACTACAACAACACAGTTGTTTACCACGTTCGACTGAGATAACATTCCAACACCTCGTTTCTTGAATTAGCACACCATGTCGTCCACTTCAACCCCACTTAAAGACCTCGCCGTTGGAGACATCGTCTATGTCAATGTGCTTATTGATAAAGCTGACATGGCCGACCCCAACTCCAAGTCGACAACCGCGAATAAGTGCGATAATCCACCAGTTAATACATGCCCTACTCTCAAGCTGATTGATTCTCTCCCCAGGATAAAAAAAGGCCAGCGGGTTACTCGACTTGCCGTCATTCTTGTGGCAGGCCCCTCGAGTGTGCAGGTGACCTACCTCGCAACCTTTGCGCAATCCACCAAAATCCCTGCTTCGTTTGCCG
>QLOR01001440.1:0-97967 GCA_003313825.1 Sarcodon aspratus
CGGTTTCCAAAGGAAAGCATGACCATTCTTGGTCATGGATGAGAGAGGTCCCATGAATGCTGAGATGTTCGGCATAAAGTGTTGTAGGTATTGTACCAGTCCAAGGAATCGTTGGATGTCGTGATACGAACGTGGAGTTCTCCATTCTCGTATCAGAGCCATTTTATTGGCATCGGCATGGATTCCTTGGTCGTCAATGATGTGTCCGAGACAGTCCATGCGGGTGGAGTAGAAGTCACATTTCTTGGGATTGAGGAAGAATTCGGTTTTGTTTAGTTTCTCTATGACGAGAGATAAGTGACATTCGTGGTCTTCTATGGTTTCGGAGAATACGAATATGTCATCGAGGTAAGCGTGTACGAATTTTCCTATGTATTCTTGCAGTAGATCCGTAATGAAGCGTTGAAACGTGGATGGAGCATTACAATCTCCCATCTGCATGACGTTACTGATGAACGTGCCGTAGATGGTTGCGAATCCTGTCTTCCAGACATCTTTCGGATCCACGCGCATAAGTTCATACGCATTTGAGATATCAGCCTTGGAGCGATACTTTGCTCAGGCTATACTCTGTCGAATATTGTCTTGATCCGGCATAGGAGTGAGGTCTTTATGAGTATTCGAGTTTTGTTCTCGTAAGTTGAATACCGTCCTTAGTTCCTTGGTATTCTTTGCGCTTTTGGGTACACATAACATGGGTACTGCTTGAGAGGTTGTAGTGGGAGCCCACCAGCCGGCTTTCACGTATCTCGTGATTTTGACTAGTAGTGCGTCCTTAAATGCGTCAGGGCATTTTGGGGGTCAATAGTGTATCTTCTTCTTCTCATCAATCAAGGGAATTTGGTGGTTAATCTTTCGAAGAGGCGGCAACCTATCCGGTTGGCTCTCGAATGATTTCTTACAGACTTCTATCCAGTGTTCCCTTAGTTTGGGAATATCTTCTTCCGTATACGTTGTTTTTGTGATTTTAAATAATTTTTTGGGTATACCCTCCCCCGTCGAACGTGAACTATGTTCTCTCGAGAGAGTGTTGGACTCTTCTACCGCTCTTGTTTTTGTAGTTATACGTGTTTTTGTGGGTTCAACCTTCGTTGAACTGGGTATCGTCTTCTGGCCTGAGCGTGGTCAAGGCTCTAAGCCAGGCCATGCGCCATTCTTGAATCCGTAAACTTGTTTATGCCCGTAGGGCAGTGGGTAACTTGGAATTTCCGGCAGCGGTTCTCTCTCTTCTTCCGCGAGCTTCCTATCCATTCCTGGATCGGAATGCCGTCTTTCTGGGGCCTTGCGTCCTTTGATAATAGAAGATTCCTCCGCTGGCATTAAGGCCTTCACGGATTTGTCTCTTAAGACGATTGCGTCCGCGTCAAAGTCCAATTTGATTCTGTATCTGCGCATGAATGGAGTACCGAGGATACAGTCGTATCTGTCGATGTTGACTATGTCGAAATAGTAAGAGCGACTCGTAATTGAGTGAAAGTCCACCTTTGGCTTCGTGCCAAAGTTAATGCTGGCTCTGCTCCCAACTGTTCCCAGTTGGAGCGGGACTTGTTTATCCAGCTTAAAAACTTTAAGGTCGGCTACTCTTGAGAAATCAGGACTAATCGAATCCAAAGAACTTCCAGAGTCAAAGAGAGTAAGGGCATCTATGCCGTTGATTGTAACCCAACAGCTTAGGCATGCTTCTTGTTTGGTCTTGCGCTCGGGGCGTTCTTCCTTTCGTCTCATGGACGATCTAGAAGGATTCTCCTTCCCAGTAAAAGTCTTTCGTGCCATCGCCGGATGTATACGACTTCGTCGTCACTTCCTTCGGTAGACGAGTCATCGTCAGCCTGGATTCGGCACTGGTAAGCTGGATGTTCTTCCTCCTCCTTTTCTTCTTCTTCCTCGTATTGAGATCCTTCACCTGCTTTCTCGGATTCCTCTTCTTTTCAACCTGGACTTCCTTACCGTCCTCATCTGACGAGTCTTCGTCCGGCGACGGTCCCTTGTAACGAAGTAATAGCGGTGCCGGTAGATCGTTGATTGTGAGTGATCAGACCGATAGTCTGTTCGAACGCTTTCAGCGTTTGGGAGTGCCGTTCAAGTTGGTCACGGTTGGCAGTAAGTATCTCAGCAGTCGTCTGTTTTGCGGAGTCTTTGATCGCCTGGATCAGACCTGCTAGCAGATCGTCTGTTCGACGAGATGACGCTTCCGCATCATGACGAGTACTCAACACAGACGATTCTTCGTCTGCGTTGGGTACCCGTTGGGTTCCTAAACGAGGTAAGGGCCGAGGGACGCTAGGGGATGCCACCTCAGTACTCGACTGAGGTGGTGGTTGCAACGAGGAAGACGCTAAGTCTTTAGCGCCGTTACCGTCACCGCGTGATGACGCGTCTTCGGTGACGTGGCCTGGCGCTTCCTCGTCGATGGGCGCTTCCCCGGCTTCTGTGGGCGCGCCCACTTCTTCTTCGAGAAAAGAAGCGTTGTCTTCTTTCGAAGACGCGCCTCCCCGCACTTCCTCTCCACTGGATCTAAGTCCAGGGCGAAGGGTGACGCTTCCGCGTCCTATCCCAGAAGGTGAGAGTCTAGATTTCTTTTTGGACATCTTCTTGGATAGTGTAGGGGTTTTCTGTAAAGTTAGTAGGGTAAAATAGGCTTGTATAATGTCAGAAAAATAAAATAAAATCGGAAAAATTCCGAAAATATTTCTCTGGAGGTGTAAAAATGTCAAAACAGGGGTATTCTTGGATTTACTCACTTAGCAAGTTAGCACACAAATACACCAACCCAGTTGTATTTCTGAGGAATGTACAGTTGTGTAGACAGTGATGGTAAAAGTAAGAATGCCTATCTTAGTTTGTATCTATGCTTAAATAAGAATCATTCAACTATATAGTACTTCCAGCCACAATGGTCACAGAACCGAATTAGCGGAATCCTTACATCTGCCACTCGACAACTTGATGGCTGACAATGATGAGTAACGTGTTAGCACAGAATAGTATCATTTTGTTTTTCATTTTGCTAGTACCATTTGAATGCATATTTAGTTCATTTTTTAGACATTCTTTACACATTTGATACCCATGTTTAGTCTCCCTAAATCCATTTAATTCGCTTTTCGTTGTTGTTTTTTTTTTCATTTTGACTTCATTTTGAATTTGGACACATTTTTCTTGCATTCTGCTGGACATCTTAATTTATGGATCGCATCAGTCGCAATATTTTTTACCCATTATGAATGCATTTTTTTCCATTCTGGGCAGAAAATTTTTCGAACACAATTTTCGCGTCCATTCTGTTTTTAGGCATAAGTCAGAGAATGGCATTGCATTCTGCCATTCAACACATTTAAATGTATTATTTGCTCATTTTGCCATTTTTAATGGCAAAAAATAGAAGTGTGGTTTTCCTGATGTTTGTGCTTTTTGCTGATGTGATAATTGCCTGTATAATGTGACACATCCCACAGATTTGACCACATGTTGATAACAAGTTTTGCTACTGATTACCCTTCAGATACATTAATTCCCTACTGATTGTGCTAAAAGGTTACATGTACATAGCTTGCACTAGTAGGAAGAGAACTGTAAACTCTTTTTAGCAGCAAAAGTATCTATAGTCTATTCCAAGGCCAATCAAAATTTGAGCATCCTAAGGAAGTGTTGATGACTGTATCCCTAATTGAAGAGAAACCCAAGGCCTGAGGTCCTGTCTCGTTTGCGCCTGTTTCGGCATGATTATCCCACCATTGGAACATTGTCATCATCCTGCCACCTTAACTCCTCATTCCCGTTTTGTTCAAGCTTAGAATTGAAGTATCCAGATCTATATTGAGTCACTATCCTGGACAACAGTAACGAAGTGGATATTCCTGGAGTTCGACGAGTTGGTAAGAATTTTCCTGAAGACGTTTAGTTAACGTTCAGTTATATCACTTAAATTATTTGTCTTTACCTTGAGCTTTGGCAAGAGCATAGACATCTTCATGACCAGGTGCAGCGTACGGATTCTCGTCATGAGCCACGTAGTCGATGCGATGTTGTATGAGGAAGTCATTTGTGATGATCCATGGTGCTGCAGGAATCACGTCGTCTGCCCATTTGCAGTTCCGAACTGCTTCACATCTGTCACAACATAAAGAAGGGATATTCGGAAGAGAGAGAGAAAGCTCACCGTTCAGCATGTGTCATAATAGTGTTAGCTTTGTTTGCCTTAACCAACTCATCCGAATTTACTCCGACAAGAAGGTGTACAGATGGAAATGACAATTTGGCTTGACGCAGTTGAAGGGCGTGACTGTAAAAGGAACACTTTTAGCATCTATTATAGACGGTCTAATTTCACTTCGCACCCATAATGGAATAAGTCGTACACACCTACAATGCCAATTAATTCCAATGGGATGAAAAAAGGTGAAAAAGAGGCTCGCCATCTGCATAGATAACAACAGGCCTCCCCTCTGGTGGATGATTGATCTTATAATTCCTCGGACCAGAATCTTGGTCGTTATGTCCTGCAATGACATTTCGCACCCACAACTGGATTTCGCTAGGAGTTGCCGTGGCTGGATCGAATTTGGGTGCAGCCCCAGCCCTCGGTTGTCCTTTGGCAAGAGGTGAAGGCGTCGAAGGGGTGAATGCTGAGGTTTGGTGATGCACAGATGTCTTATCAGACGTCGCAGAAGGAAGAACGACAGAACGGGAGATGGGGGAAGTAAGCGTAGAAGTCGTATTCTCAGATGAAGAATGTTGTTCGTGATGCGAGGATAAAGAATTGTGAGGGTGCGGCGCAGTGTAACTTTCTATGTCCCCGTCGTATGTTGGTGAATCGACGCCCGGATCTTCGTCATCGACTGCAGCCACTGATAGGTATTTCTTCGCCATTATGCCGTTTTTTATATTGCTATGGGCGTTTGTATTGGATCGCCTGGATGCCACAGGGACTACGGAAGATGCACCATCATCTGTAGTGGGATCGTTGTCTTCCTCTGATGCGTCATAAGCGGGAGAGTCCACTGATCCTGAACCTACCGCGCCTGGTCCGTGTTTATGAAATGATTTTTTGGAGTGCAACGTTCGCTTTGGGTAAGCGTGAGACTGAGCAGGGGAGGATACCGTAGATGGAGGGACATCAGGAATAGAAGAGTCAACGACGGTCATGATCTTGGTTTGATTGACCAGTAGCACCTAGCAGCTCATCAAAGTAGGGATGAACAAGGGATGGAAAAGGGACACAGGGTACAAATTTGATAAAACGTGATACCAATCGATTACTTGAAGTCATATTTTCTCTATTATCTCTCGTACGAATTTTACTTATACACCCTACTTGCTCGCAACATAATCCTTTGACAAATCGATCTCACCGCGTAAATGCGTGTTAATGATACGAGCTTGACGTTGTCGTGGCGCAGATTTCTTACCCTAAAACAAGGTGAGACAAAATCCTCAGGCGGCCTAATAGACAAAGTACCTTTTTCTTTGTTGTGGATGCTTTGGGTATCGTAGCCTCGGCGTTAGTCGCTTGTAGACCCACTGTGCCATACCAATCAGATCGTCATACAGCATTTGAATCTGCAATGCAATGACAAACCAGTGGCCAAATCCTTGCGCAGATCGGTGTCGTTAGGCACGGTAAGACTATGCCATATGTCCAAGAATTCTGAGGAGCCTTGTAGAGATCCAAGTTGAATACTGGATGCATCAACCACTAACCTTTCTCCACCTCAATTGGTCCTTGGTCATCGCCTTTTACTTCGTTGTAAAAAACCATGCGAAGTTGGCCATCCTTGACCGTCCTAGTCACAAACACTTCACCTTCCTTCTCTAATTCTTCAATAGCTTGAGGCGCTTCCTTCCAGGACTCCTTGAGTGAACGAACGGAAAGACCGTGGCCTTTGCGTGTCTGGCGCTGGATCTCTGTCAGCAGCGCGGGTTTGGATCGAACATTGAAGTCGTGCTAAGAAGACTCGTGAAAACAACGATGAATATATTGAGAGGAGATAAGTACTTTATATGAATACAAATCCGTTTTGGGATCATAAGCAACTCGATCATGGTGTTTAAACTTTTCGAGGAGGACACGGTCTGTTTCGAGAGGCGTATTCGTTATGATGGCAATATCAGATAGACGCATTGGGTTGCCATTGCTCTGTAAAGATTAGATGAGACCCTATTGAACCGAAATCCTTGATGGAGACGAACTGACTTTCAGATGCGTGACGGCATATACCAATTGCGTGTTGATATTTGTACCGGTGCCAGTGTCTGCTGGCTGAGAATAAACAATATCTGTTATCGAGATTATAGGTACAGTCACCAAAAAGATATATGAAGCGCACTCGTTTTAGGTTTCTTCTTCTTTCCTTTCTTCTCTGGTGATTCTTCTGTAGAGCTTGGACCTGCTGCGGGTTGAGCTGGAGCTGGATTTGAATGCCATGAAGAATAGTCTTGACGGGCCAACGCCGACTTGAACGAAGCAGCGTCTTTCACCAAGGCGGACGAGGACATGGATGCGAACCGAGTTGAGCCACGTGGGCGTTACTTATCGATTGATTTTAAAATTTCTTACTTGCGTTTTTTAAACTGTGTCTGATACTACGACGACGACTACGACACACACACCGTTCCCCTTCTAGAACATCCTCACTCTCTTCCCGCTCCCTTACAATGTCCGACGACGAGCAACACAACGTCAAGTTTGAGCAGGTAGTATCCAAATACATCTCAGTTATCTAACACCATCTCATCTCGTACCCTGTAGGTTGGGGCAGGTGCATCTCTCACCTTCCCCATGCAATGCTCCGCCCTTCGCAAAAACGGTCATGTCGTTATGAAAGGCGAGATTCATATTCATCTGCCCTTTTTAGTTTATTTATTATATTTCCACCTCCCGATCGTCAGGTCGTCCCTGCAAGATTGTCGACATGTCCACCTCAAAAACGGGTAAACATGGACATGCTAAAGTCCATCTCGTCGGGATCGATGTGTGTCTTTCATCCTCAAAATATTTCCCGTCTTTTTTCTCTAATGCTATTTCTAGATCTTCACTGGAAAAAAATTGGCAAGTTAATAATGGATTGTCTGGCCTTCATTGAGATTTGACTTCAACACCAGGAGGATATCTCTCCCTCCACCCACAACATGGATGTTCCCAACGTCAGCAGGAACGAATACCAACTTGTGTGTCCTCTTTTATTCGAGGTTGAATTGTGTTGTGCTTACAAAACATTCTATCTCGCAGGTTAACATCGATGACGGCTTCCTCAATCTCATGACCGTAGATGGAGCCTCTAAAGACGACGTCAAACTCCCCGAGGGTGATATGGGCAAAGAAATTCAAGCTGGCTTTGATGAGGGTAAAGACCTGTTGGTAACGATCGTCAGTGCTATGGGAGAGGAGGCGGTATGTCTTCGAGGAATATTTAATCGCTGTTCTCCCTCACGAGCGTCTGCTTAGGCCATCTCTTTTAAGGAGGCTCCCAAGGGTGCTTAAGGCAGGTGCGTTCATTTCAATAAGGATCATCAGCCTTATAGACGAAGTTTTCTTGTAGAGATCCGTAGTGTGTGTACCTTTCTCTTTCATTATACGTCCATCTCGGCTTCGCATTTGTTTGTCCCCCTCCGCACGTTACTGTTGTTTTGTGTTGCATGCAATGTACTAGATCAAAGACTTGATCCCTGTACGCTCAGGTAGTTGCTAGCCCTTCGTGTGTGTTTCTGTGCTTTTACTGCAGCAATGGAAAGGTAAACTAATATTTCCGGGCTCAGTGTGCATTACAATATTTGTGGAGAAATTACATGATGCTGATCAGCCGTTCCTGCCTCTCGATAGGGAACCCGAACTTTGTATACCCCCTGCCCTCTTCCTACCCACAGCCAATGGCTCCTTGAAATTCTTCTGCTCATAATCCCATGTAGCGTAAAATCTAGCATCGGGGAGTATAGGTTGGGGCTCTTCCTTTGCCTTACCATTCGGCATACCACTCGCAGATTTGTCTTCCCGTTTAACCGCAGGTTGTGATGGTGGTTGTGGTGCTGTAATCGCATTCCACGGCGCGGGCACACCAGGCCCATACACTAATATCTGACTCCCTCGTTTGAGAACTGGAGGATGAGATAGGCGAGTCGCTCGCAAGTATACGCTGGGCTTTGAGATTATAATTAGGACGCAGTGCAGAAATGATAAAATAATGCGTTGACTTACAGAAAGGACCGCGCGTGCTACCTCAGGAATTCGGGAGGCCTGTTGGCTCATCAACGGAGTGATACGTTCTGTGTATGTTATGGGATGTGGAGACATGGATGGCAAGAGCAGTCGATTGGACTCGTGTTCAGGCTTATCACCTTTCGAATCAGTGCCAGGTGCAGGTGTGCTGACCGGTTTCAATGGAACTGCATGTGAGGGTGCCATGGAAGATACACGGGGTGCGTTTGGAGCGGAGATAGAGAATAGTGTATCTGCAGGCTCCCATCTAGAGTTTGTCTCAGTTTGAGAGAGAAGGGAGAGTGCTATGCGATGACGAGATGGGTTGGCTGAGTTCGTGTTACGGGACGCAGGATGTGTAAGGATGTGGTGGTAGGCTCCTAAGAGGGCGGGTTGGGTTTGTGGTATTGGCAATCGGGAAGCAGGCGGCTGAATTGCAGAAGTTGACGCTGCAGACGGTGGAGATGGCAAGTGCCATGTTGGGAGAGAGGAAAGACTAGATTGTGAGTACGGTACGGGAGTTAGATAATCCGAAGAGGACGTTGAAGTTGATACTTGAGGTAATGGGGATAACGCTTTGTCAGATTTCCCAACAGGTGGATGACGTTGTAAAGGCAATTCATGTGGGGTAGGTTGTTCGGGTGGAGTTAATGCTGTATCATCTTTGGAAATGGGAAATGGCGGAAGGAAATCGGGGACGTGAGTTGGGGGTTCCCATTTTGGCGTCCGCGCCCGCTTGCAAGTTGGAGATGAAGGATTGGAAATCGGAGATGGTGGAAATGTGGGTAGTGGGACGTCGAGCATCTGAACACGAGAACCTGACTGTTCTGCCTCTAGTGATTGTTCAATTATCATCGATTCTTCATGGTCATGCTCGCTTGCTGTAACTTGCGATTCATCCTCATCATCGGAAGAAAATTCCGGAATAGGGGCGTAGACCAAATGAATAACGTCGGTATCATCTTGTTTTAGTCCGTCTACAAGAGAGGCTACAAGATGAAAAAGTGCATGTTGATCAAAAAACGAGTCGCTGTACACATAGAACAACATTCTGTACTAACCCTTAATTTCTCTCAAGTCCTCGACCCTGCGGGCTGTTTGAACCGCGTAGCGAGCGAGTTCTCTGCCTTCTGATTTACAGTATTCAGAGAGTTCGTCGAGATTTACGCCAATATCTTCCAAAGCGGATAACGCGTCTTTCATCGAGAGATTGAGACGGCCTGCATGCTGAGCATATTTTGCGCACGAGGAAGTTAGAAGAGCGAGATAACGAGAGAGAAGATCTGTCAAGACGAGGGAGGCTTGCGACGATGAACGGGAGAAGTTGTGTGCATGGAGTGTTCGATGCGTCGTAGACTCAAGTATGCCTTCCATATCATTCCTTCAGAGATTCGAAGAGTGATCAGCAGTAAATCAGGGGAGAGCACTTGGTTTCTGTCCGTTGTTGTAAACGTCGAGCACACAATCCAGCTTGTGGGTTGGAGGCGTGTGAAATTTGACCTTGGCCACTGATGTGTGGGCGGTACGCACTGGGGCTTGCTCGCAACAATATTCAGGAGCTGGATGGATACAATATCGATATTGGTGAATGGATTGATGAAGACGCTTTTGTTCCAAGGTACATATTACCACGTCCTTCGTGTATTAGTCGTAATAATATCTTCCTCAAACTCAGATACAATATAGCCCCACGGACTTTCGCTCCTGTCATACGCAGAGAGCGCAATGATAACCATGACGTTCTTGTGCTCCACTCCATGAAATTTGGACTTGTACCGCACTGGGCTAAACATGAAGATAACAAACTGAACACCATAAACGCACGTTCTGAAGCGTTGATCGATGGTGGGGGGATGTGGGACACGATGAAGCGCACGAAGAGGTGCATTGTTGTTGCTCAAGGGTGCGTAGTGTGTTATCATGGAGTCACTCTTACATATGGAGTTAATCTCAGATATTTCGAATGGTTGAAGAAGGGCAAGGACAAAATCCCCCATTTTATTAAACATAAAAACGGAAGACTTATGCTCTTCGCTGGGCTTTATGATTGTGCTAAACTAGAGGGTATGTTCTCAATTGACTGGCAGACTCTGAGTGTGCGCTCATGCGGCATTTTACAGGAGCAGGAAAACCTCTATGGTCGTTCTCCATCGTAACCGCTTCTGCGAACAAAGATTTCGAATGGTTGCATGACAGGCAGCCCGTCATCTTGTCATCAGAGGAGGCTATCAAGAATTGGCTTGACCCGTCGTGCCAGTCGTGGACTTCAGAATTAACTCAACTCGTAGAACCCTACAGTGATTCGCTATCTCCTCTGGAGTGGTTTGTCTTCTTCACCCACTGAATCATGTTCTCGTGTGACATTATCTCTACAGCTATCCTGTTCCAAAAGAAGTTGGTAAAGTGGGTTCGCAATCGCCAACTTTCATAGAGCCTGTCTCGCAGAGAATGGATGGGATACAATCCATGTTTTCGAAGCAACGAGACTGTCTTCCCTCGTCGCAAAAGAGGAAAAGATTGTCTCCGCTACCGTCGGAACACAAACCGTTGGATCAGACAAAAAAGGTCAAGGCAGTTCACCGTCATGGTGAGGATCCAGATATCGAGGACGTCACAGACTCCTTAAACGAGTCGCAGAGTCGGAATGCTGAGGTACAGCATTCTGTACCAAAATCTCATATCTTAGTTAAAGTTATGATTAGGCAAGTCTCTCGCCAAGACGGACAAAATCAAAAACATCAAGGGAGCCATCACCTGTACGTAGAATTTGTCGGCATTGAAATATTGCTGAATGGACACCAGAAAAAAACGACATCAAAACTTAAGCCTTCTCCGGGCACGACAAAGATCACAGACTTTTTCAAGTCATAATAACTATACAAAACTCACCGCTGACCTAAACCCCATTCATGCCATCCATGTCTCGTCTATGGTTTCCCAAATTTGCAGTACAGAGTGTCCTATGTAAATCATTATTGTACCGTATATACCGCCATAATCGATGTGATATGTGATGTATACAATCATGTCATACGCATACTGTATTTAAGTAGGAAAGAATGAAATAGACATACACGATGCGACAGGGAGATGTGGAGATGATATTGACCAACAAGCGCGAGAGAAATCAAGTCGAGAGTAGGAAAGAAAAGATGAATCAAAGCAGCAAGCAGCAAAGAAAGAAGGACGAGCGAATACAAAAACAAATCACTACCTCTCATAAGCCGTCGACGACTTATTGCCAATACTGTTGTCCCCTCTGATATGAATAAAAGGAGTTACCGTCAGATCCTCCTTGTGGATATCCTAACTGAGGTCCCTGTCCTTGTGGCTGATGCTGTTGCGGCTGTTGAACCTGGGGTCCAGCACCTGCCCCCGCACCAACATTTGCTCCAAACCTGCCAGCACCTGCACCGTAGAATCCCGCACCAGGTGCGGGTTGTTGAGCACCTCCCAACCTTCCCTGCGGTCCTCCTTGGCCCACACCTTGACCAACCCCGACGCCAATATCTTTTCCAGGTCCATAAGGTTTGAACGCATTCTCTGGCGACCCACCACTGCGCTGAGTAATTCCTTGTGGACCACCACCAGTGCTAGCACCAGTAGAAGCAGGCCCACCTGCGCTCTGACCTAAACCACTCATGAAGCTCTGGATACCTTGCCCATGGCCATTATGCCCCCCATACAATTGTTTTGGGTAATCACTCCCAGGTAGACCCGTCCCAACATTCTGTCCGTGCCCGTGTTGGCTGTGGTGTTGATAACCGATATCATCGTATGCGTTTGAAGGGTGTTGTTGGCCATATAGGCTCTGTCCATATGGATTCGAGTGTTGTACTGTGTTTGGCGCCTGCTTCGTTACAGGCGACGGAGCCGACCCAGGTCCTGGCTGGAACATTGCAGGATATTTGACAAATGGTTGTGGAACGCCATACCCTGAATTATAAGGAGAACCATAATATTGGTTTTGGGGGAACGGGAAATAGTAAGGAACAGGGTGCGGATAGCCCTGCTGAGGACCCTGTCCGCCGGCTGGAGGAGGTTGGGCTCCGGTTTGAGAACTCTGTTGAGAAGATGGTGCGCTCGAGGGGGGTAATCCCGTGCTGGCATGATTTTGCTGAGGTGCAGTCAATCCTTTCAACTCTTCGTGGCCCAGCGTGGTACGGTTGCCAAATCCAGCTTGACCAGAGTAAGAGTCGTAAAAGTTCTGTCAAATGACATAATCAGGGAGGGAGTCATTTTACACTTATAAACCGTGGAGCAACTCACATTGCGACTGTCATTGTAACCATAATCGGTGTTGAATCCTCCATGTGAACCTTGGGACTGATGCTGCATTTGTTGGCCGATCTGACCAAAGGTTCCGTAAGGGCTATCTTGTTGTCCAGCAGGCGGAGTGGGAGTATGGAAATACGGAGCTTCAGGTTGCCTGAAGTACGAAGAATGACCAGCAGAGGCATTGGTTAATTGCTGTTGGGCTTGAGGTGCATGAGGAGAATGCTGTAATTGATTCTGAGCTGGATCGAGATGAGTTGGCAGGCCATGCTGCATATATTGAGTATGGACCGGTGCTTGGTTCTGCTGAGCTACGTGATGTTGAGGTGGATGGTGATTAGCCAAGGACGGTTGGGACACAGCCTGTGACTGCGAGAATGAGGAGCTGATGGGAGATGAAATTGACGATGAGGACGACTGTGATGGCATAGAAGGTTGGGAGATCGAAGAAGGAAGCGAATGTTGTGGAGGATGTTGATTTGTTTGATGACCTTGTTGAGGAATAGCCTGCTGGAATAAACTGGTTGCCGATGTTGCGAGCGGTGTTTGAGCCTTGGGTGGAGAAACCGCAGACGTCGGGGCAGGGGACTCTGAAGGAGTAGGTTCCTGAGACGGTTGGCTCAATTGGGTCGATTGTGAAGTGCGTTTTGATTCCGACAAGGCCTCATGTTCAGCCACTCGAGCGGCTGGCTCAGAAGTAGGAGGTTCGTCCCTGTAGTAGGTTGATTTGACGTCCTATGAGAAAGATAGAAGTTTACTCACGAATCCAGGATATCATCTCCCGCTAAACTGAGACTGCCAAATTGCATACCTATCTTATCGGTAGCTGTTGCAAAGGTAGAATTTGGCATCACAACAGCCTGATCTGTCGTTTTAAACCTTGCATTACTTCTGTGTGCAGCTGAAGAAGGACGTTTGCCATTGGTCGACGGCGTTGATGAACGAGAGGCTTCGTGCTGCTGAATTTGCGCTGGTAACGCGGAGAGAACCGGTTCGCGCTTTTCAAGCGCTTGAGCTTCTTTAGGATCCGATGACAGAACTTCATCTCGTGGCTTTTCTACTGCAGGGGAGGTAGACGCTGAAAGCCAGGCTTCCTGTACTGTCGATGGTTTGAGCTGCGGTTCATCATCCCATGAAGGTGACTGAATAGTTGTGGGCTCTTCCCAACCAGGTTGAGTTTCTAGAGATTCAAGCTCAGGTTCGGGTGGAGGAGGCGTGAATTCTCTTGGAACAGCCTTCTCGGATGATATGGTCGGGGATGTAGGTCGTGGTAATGAGGGAGCAGGAGTAGGTACGGTTGCAGGCATCGGGGCAGGTTTTTCTTGCAATCTGATGGTGATGTATCAGATATGGTAACGATGTTGAACACAATAAAATTACCGAGCAATTTGTGCCCAAGATAATTTTGAAGTGGCAGGGGTTTTAGCTGCCTTTAGAGGGGTGGGAGCTAAAGCTGGCGTTACAGGTTGGGATGAGACTGAAGGAATAGACGACCCGTTTACATGGACGTCGGCACCCCATACGGATGCCTCTGCAGCAGAAGCTGAAGTGTCCGTGGAGGATTCCGCCGGTGCGATAGGATCAGAGACCCATTTCGTTGTGAAAGGAGCACCCCAGCCTCCTTCGTCAGTTATACTGGAGCTACTGGCGTCGACCTGGTTCACGGTGTCTGTGTTGCTCCAAGGATTGCTATTCTGCTCAGTAGTCGCCGCTGCAGGTGGTAAAGCTCGATGACCATTCGCATTGCGATGTGCGCCGCGAGTACCCGCGGTACCACCTCTGCTACCGCCTCTACCACCACCACGACCACCTCTTCCTCCGCGTTGATCTCTCCCTGAGAAACGTTCTTTTGATTCTGTGTTAGAAGAAGAAGGCTTCTTGTCTTTTTTTCGCGTCACAGAACCCCATTGCTCAGCGTGACCTTGGAGAAAGACGAATATTAAGTTTGACGACAAGGAAAGCAATATGATATGCGCACCTTCACTAATTCTAGTTGCAGCAAGTTGAATGTCTCCATTTACCTCGGTAAGTAGGGACACGAGATCTGAGAGAAAAGGTTGAGTAGGTTTGGCAGCAATGAGATGACGGGTGAATTTCTCAGACCTTCATTTGACCAGGCGGGGAAGAGTTCCTGAAGCTGACTAGCTTTCGAGCGAAACTTTTCTTGAACGGACTCCGCGGTAGGTTGGCGACGGTATGAGGAGGACATCTTGATACTTTCAGTTAGAATTGACGAGGACAACTCGACTCGTGAGAATTGCGCGGTAAACTCCGATTGAGGCGGGGTTTAAATTGTTCCCATCGTTCCCGGCCTTGCGATGATAGTTGGACACTGTATTATAAAAAGGCGAATGCTATTCACAAGGGTGTTTATCAATCTGCTCCTTTAGAGCCTTTGTATGTTTCTGTCCTTGATGGAAGTAAGTATACGAACCTTAGTACAATCGCATCTAAGCTAACATCTTTCCATGTGTATCAGTATGTATCCCGATAATATTCACAAGAGATTTCGTCGCTCCGTTTCCACTTTCAACACGGATCTTGAAAGATAACAGAATATAATTCATGCATGGCAACTTGAAGTGGCCGCGATATAACTGGCATGATACGATTTGTATCCTATATAAGAAATAGTATTCAGATCATCGATGTGAATGGTCAATAATTCACAACCATCTTGAAAACAGGCAGATAAACAACTTGAGGATAAAAGTGATCTTCATACATATTGCTGCAATTGCACATACTGAAGCCTGAGTGCTTACATAAGTGTCTGGGGATGAGCATCTTTCTGTTTTCAACTGTTTGGTGAGAGGAAACAGAGCAGACCCTAACCTTATGCGAAACTCTATCCACGATGGCGGGAACAACGACCAGCGCTGCTGCAGCTATTCCTCGGGAAAAGGCACCCAAGCGGACAAGGCCGCATAATCTCGCCTTAGAGACTGCAGCACCACGACGACATTCTTTGCTGCAGTTTGATTCGTCTCTTCTCGACAATTATGATCTCCCGTCCGCTTCTCCATCTTCGGCCAGCCCAAGTTCTCCGATAGATTCTATCCCGAACTTCGAACCATCGTCCGATGATATTATCAAAGATCTTGCAGCATTAGAGAAGCTTCGCCAAAGCGTTCATAAAAATCTCCGTCTCAGACCTATAAACGCTTCTACCCTCATCAGGACCCATTCGCCTCGGCTGCCTGTCGATATACAAGGCCGTCCGCCTAGCTGGTATGATATCACACGGGATGATATTGCCAGTCCATCCTCCGCAGTCAGCAGCACAGCCAGTGTATATTTCACTCCATCCTCGGATACTCCGCTCAGTGCCTATTTTGGCTTCTCGTCCAACCAAGAATCAGGTTTCCCGGAAGTCAGATCTTCAACTCCAGAACATATCAGTCCCCCAGGTCATGAACCAAGGCCACGTCCGTTTCATCATTCGTCACTCCATAGCCTACTGTCACGTTCCCCTCGTCCTTTACTCATCGACACCCGTCCCATAAACACATTCTTGTTATCCCATCTTTCACATAGCGTTAACGTTGCTATCCCTTCACTCATTCTCAAGCGCTGCCGCAAGCCCGGTGCTGGTTTCCAATCCATCGATGCCCTTCGACAATATATAACAACTGATCGAGGCAAACGTGTTTGGGACGACACCATATATGGGGACTTGTGGGATGGGAATGTCTTGATATTTGACGAAGAGATGGATGAAAAATTCAGGAATAGTATGCAGTCTACTGCATGGGCACTACTGCATGCTATTCCTCCTCTTCTCCTTAACGGAAGTGCAGATTATCTTGAAGGCGGTCTTTCCTCTGCTAGAGCAGATGCATCTTTGCAATACCTTTTTGTATCTGGTGATTCACATACTCCCCTTGAGCAGCATCAATCCCAACCTAAGAAAGCTGGAGGTCTTTTCCAACTTGATACCTCGACATCCGTTCGAACCAAGCAGTTCCCGCAAGTTGAACAGACCAGCGATACTCCATCATCGTCATCAAACAAGACACCCAGTCGGTCATGGACTATCGACATTGTTGACTCTCAGTCTCCTCCCCCTCAATCTATCATACCCCCTCGCCAACCCGCTCGACGGCCAAGCGTCCCAAGTCTTCGCAAAATCGATACCCAAGCTGTAGAAAGATTACCTAAATTATCCTTGAAGACACAGTTCTCGAAGTCGGCTACCCATGCTACCGGCCCTCCAATGCCTTGGCATGGAAAAGATCTGAGCCCGCTAAACATCGCTCCTCCACCTCCATCTACCTCTCATCTCAACCTCAGTTTTCCAACATCATTACAAGTTCCTTCGCCTGCTACGGGTTCATCGCATATGTTATCGAAGAATGGAAGTTCCAGCAACGGGCTCTTGCCAACGACTCCTCTGCCCTCTCAGCCTTCATCTCCACGCTGTCATACTCCTGTTCCACCGTCCCCTATGACTGCCCGTCCAGAAGACAATGATCCACCCACGACCGAAGAACCTTTCCCAGTCTTTACGATTTCTACAATATTGCCGAACTTCTTATTTTTGGGTCCGGAGTTAACAACGGAAGAACACGTGAAGGATTTGCAGGAATTAGGAGTTAAAAAGATATTAAACATCGCTGCAGAATGTGATGATGATCAAGGTTTACATCTAAGACAGAGGTTCGAGAGTTATGTTAAAATTCCAATGAGAGATACCGTTGAGGAAGAAAATATCAGAAGGGGTGTTAAGGAGGTCTGTGACATACTAGGTGAGGGACATTGCATTTACATTTGAGGTTGATTCTGATCTAAGCGTATAGATGATGCAAGATTACATTCTTCGCCAACATATATCCATTGCAAGGCTGGAAAGTCGAGAAGTGTTACAGCAGTAATGGGGTATCTTATTCACGCGAATCGCTGGACGTTGTCACGGGCATACTCTTTCGTTTTGGAGAGAAGAAAAGGAATTTCTCCTAATATCGGTTTCGTGTCAGAGTTGATGAACTTTGAGGAAGAGGAGTTGGGAGGCAAATCTGTGGGAGTCGTGAACATGGATCTGGATCACCAAGGGGAGAACGGAGTCGCCGGTCATGCAGGGGGTGGAGTTGCAGGTGGAGTTGGAGTTGGTGGTAGTGGTGCAAGAAGACCGAGCAATATCAGGGAGAGTTTGCCGCCGACTTTCAACGTACATTCGTATTCCTTCAGTGGGGCAGACGGGGAGGGACCCAGGCCCGAGGTTGGAGACTCGGGACAAGAGATGGAGATCAGAGATGCGTTTGGGAGATACAGACATGCTCGAAGAGCACCAGTGGACGAGACGACACTGCAACCTATGAGAAGGGTATCCAAGGCAGGATTGGAGAGTGGTGGATATAGCGAGATGGATATTGGACATTGGAGTTGAACGCTGAAACGTTGATGTATGATGCATTATTATATCTATTTAGTTACTCGGTTTTTTTTTCTCAACGCGACTATCATGATGATCACTGTTGAAACCACGTGCTGCACGCGTCGTGACTTATCCATGGACTTGTCGAAGCCGATTCCTGTCCAGTTCTATCGCATTCCCCAATCATCTGCCGTCTCGTTGCTCAAAAAGTCTTCCAGACATACGAATATTGTCCATGACAGACCTTCCGAGTCGGATCTGCTTCAGTCTATCCGCGCTACTCTCCATGGCCTACATTCTCCGGAAAGCGAACCTTGTTCAATACACTCGTCGCTTTACTGGTCCGATGAGCTTGCCACGGAGGAAGAGTTGACTTGGAACGCATACATGCTCATTATCAGTTCTGGTGGTGTCATTCGCAAAAAATGGGACTTCGCAGAAGGTCGTCAACGTATTCAATGGGCATGCATTGGATACATTGATCAGCCAACGTCCATCATTGCTATGTCTTCGACCAGCCCTGCAAGATATACATCTGACCTCCATGCAGGTCCTCCTCCTCCAAAAGATACCTCAGAAAGGTCTACTTTTGGTCCATTTGCTACAATCCAGCAACAACCGAAACGTGAGGTCGAGTCGGGATCACGCCCAAGGGCGACATTCGTTTTCTTTCGTAATATGGGAAAGGTTTTTCTCGCGAACGGAATCGAATATACGTTCAGTCTGCCTTTTGTTACCCGAAAAGCCTGGCCGGTATACCCTCACGGTGTCATCATACAAAGGGTTCTTGATCCTACCGAGATTGAAGAAGCAAACTTTTCCGGTGATCCACCACTTCCCACAATTTTCTCTTTTACGAATCCATTTGCTGAAGTGACAGCTATCGGAGTGGCCAATCAGATTGTCGGGGGTTTTCATCAAATCCCTATTTCATTTAAGGCTTTCCACCCAGAAAGCTCGTCCTCCAAACCTTCCCGAGACCACGAACGTATTCCGCCACAAGAAATCGTGATTTGGGTTTCCCAGCGTGGGCCTCAGACTAGTGATGATATCGTCCTCATGCTCAATCCAGAAACGCGTGTTATAACCGTGTGGAGATATGCATATTCAAAGATCCAGGAGAAGCCGGTTAGTCGTGAAACCCTGGGCATGGCAATGGATAAGGACGTGCTCGGTAGCCCGCGATCGGCATCGTCTGAGCTGGAGATAGACCGGCTTCACCCATTTTTCTGGTTTGAGAAACTACATCAATTCAATATATCGTCAGAAGAGTGAATTTCCATTCGAGTTAGCTGACTATCAAAAACTAAATTACCTTTTGACTTAGTTGTTTAAACTGGCAAACCATTTCCGCAGCCATATTCGATCTTCGCTGGGACCGAAAGGTGGAACGTTCATTGTTTGCAGTATGTCTACCGAAGGCGAATTCACTAAGTATAATGTCGATTTGTAGACAAGACGACAATACTTTGAAGGTCGAAGCACTATCTACATTGCAGGCACTATCTGTTGCACCAATTCGTGCGACTCGCCCAAACGTGATGGACCTGCTACTCGTCAAACCAAACCACACCCTCGTCCTTCTTACACATGGACTTCGTGAAATAAGACTTGAACCCCAACCACATCTCGGCCCCAGGGATGATGTGGCACCTATGTCGATTGACGGTCAACCATCTCGCACTAATACTCATCCCACAGCAAGTAGCTCAATCATTTCCATAAAGCATCCTTCAATTTCCTCTATCACAGCCGTTTTTTCTGACGGGTCATTTGCTCGTGCTTGTATTGATCTCTCTCCTCAAGATGACCTGACTCTGCGCTGTTTTCATATATTATCGATGGCGCTTCCGACAGAGCTCGCTTTTTCTTTGCGCCTCAAGTTCTTGCATCTGTGGTCGGAACGCAACTTGAGCACCGCGACAAACATCGAGTTTCAATGTTTCTCTGGATCTTTATATGCGCTGTTCAACGTCACTCGCGAGCGAGTTATAGAATCGTCCATGTCATGGCATGATTTATCCCGTACCACGTCACACAAAGACTTTCGGGAAGATGTAGCAATACAAGGGTTACATCTACCCCCACTTTATACCTCATCTTCTTCGGCGGAATCTCCTGTTCGAAAACCCCATCACCTCTCAGGCGCAGTTCTTAACGCTTTGCATAGTCTTGCTGAAGAGATCAAAGTTACGATAGATCACCATCGTGGACTCTTCAGGCTTGTTCCCGTCATTTGCCAGATCGCTCACGTAATCCGCCCCGAGTGGGCAGACTACTGGAAGCGCTTTTGCCCTGACGCTGTTACAGACTGGTCGCTGCCTGATTTAAGAGGTCTGTCACAGAACTTCATCATGCGTGTAGTTGGTTGACAATCTATCTAACTGTAAGCTGAATATTTGGATGAACGATTAACGCAATGGCCTCCTGACATGTCCGCTATCTTGTATGGCCGCCTTAGCAACCCCGAATGGAACGTTCCATGGATGCAGTCCTACCGGCTTGCTGCGCAACACAAGGTTATTCCATCTTTGGAATATGGTCGCCTAGAACCTTTAGCTCGCCTTCGCCAATTGACCTCAGTGTATATGACATTGTCAGATAGTAAAGTTTCGGACAGTCGGAAGAGGGCTGAAAATGCTCTGCATCTGATGGTCAAGGTTCAGATTGGCCCAGACTTCTTGCGTCTCTTACCTCTAGGGTTATCCGCGCCTCTTCGGGAAGCGATAAGAACATGTCAGTTGTCTCCGTCTGGAGAATGGCCTGTAGGTGCTTATCAGTTGACTGGGAGAAACGACCTTGCCGAAGGGGTCGGTGCTTCTCCCGACCAGTTGTTTAGTGGTGGTTATCGATCTGTGAAAGAGTGGCTGGCAAGTGTTCAAGAGACTTCACTGTCTGTTCAAAACTCATCCTTATGTGTCCAGTATTCTTCCCAATTCCGTAAAACAGTTGGAGAAATTGTTCACGATACTACTTTGGCGGGAGCGGTGCCTGTCAACAATTCAGTGTCTGGTGTTGAGCTAGATCTCGAAAACTTCACAACAATTCGTTTTGGACAGGACAAAAGGATCGAAGAAGTTGCGCGAATGCTGTGTTCCTCTGTCATTCCGCCAATCAGGATGATTGAGAGACCGGAATTGAAGTACGTTGTTCAGGCACATCCCCTTTTTCTTCTTTCTGAAGTTATTTTTAGCGAGCATGATTTAGCAAAAGAACAACAACTACAGGTCGTCCGTTTAGCAGAGCGTACACTTGCCCTTCCCCTCGGCAGAGCGATGTTTACGTTTGGGTCCGTCTTGAAAGTCACCCGTGATGCTTATACCACGCCAAAGATGGAATTTGCACTATACTTACAACCTCAAAATGTGATAGTTTATCCTGAACCTGGAAAGATCCCTTCCGAGTGGGGCAAGTTCCATAACGGTGTTGCTGCTGGTCTACGAATATCCCAATCATCCAAAGCGGTGGACAGTTCTTGGATCAAGTTCAACAAGCCGATGGAGTCGACTCCTGAACATGCAGGCTTCCTCTACGCCCTGGGGCTCACCGGACATCTGAAAGAGATGCTGACTTGGAATACGTTTGGGTATCTCACCCCGAAAGACGACATGACATCCATTGCTATTTTGCTTGGGTTATCAGCAGCAAACGTTGGCAGCGGTAACCGACACGTAGCCAAGCTGATTGCGGTCCATACGCCATCTATGTTGCCTACACCATCAGTAGACCTCAACGTTTCACTCATCACGCAGGCTGCGAGTTTGGTGGGGTTAGGACTACTTTACATGGGATCGAAGAGAAGACATACTGCTGATCTATGTCTCACACAACTTAGCAGGAAAGATCTTGTTCAGCCAGACCTTAGTAACGAACATCGGGAGGCGTATACGCTTGCCGCAGCCCTCGCATTTGGAATGGTCATGCTTGGCAAAGGTAGTTCTGTTCCTGCAGATATTCAGTCAGTCGAACGGTTGCGTATTCTTATTCATGGAGAGGGCCCGCTTGCTAGACAAGAAAATCCGTCATTCGATATCAACCTTACATCTCCTGCTGCATCCATTGGATTAGGGTTGATGTATCTCAGGACAGATCGTCGGGATATTGCAGACATCCTCACAATCCCGGACACAACAATGGGGCTGAATCGCATTCAACCACATTTCCTGCTTATTCGCATTTTGGCCCGAGCTCTCATTAACTTCAGCTCTATAGAGCCGAACAATAAGTGGTTGTCTGCACAAATTCCGTCTTCTATTGCGGAAGCGATGCAGGCTCGTTTTCAGGGTCAAACGATTGATGACGCCTTTGAGCTCGCTTATTACAATATTATTGCTGGAAGTTGTTTTGCGATTGCTTTGAAATATGCAGGAACTGCTCGCGAGGAAGCTTATTTGCTTATAATAAGCTATTATGACCTCTTTAGCCGGCTTGCGTACACGAACGGTGAGGATCTACTCATCTATGAAATCTCGTTCTATTGCTCAAGCCCTGACCTAGGCCCTGCGTTTGACCTCCGGATCAAACGTGCAGCTATCCGAGATGGGCTCAATTTGATCTCCCTGTCAGTAAATATGGTCATGGCAGGAACCGGAGAAATAAATTGCTTGAGGCGCCTTCGGTATGCATACGGAATGTATAACCAGCCCATCAGATACGGGACGCATATGGCGACGTATATGTCGCTCGGTTTATTGTTTCTCGGGGGTGGAAGATTTACCTTGGGTACCTCGGATGCTGCGATTGCATGCATGGTCACAGCATTCTTTCCTCGCTTTCCTCAGGTGTCGTCTGAAAACAAAAGCTACCTCCAAGCATTGCGGCATCTTTGGGTTTTAGCCGTTGAACCTCGGTGTCTGATAGCACGAGATGTGGATACGAAGGAAATTGTCTATTTGCCAGTGAAGATCAAGGTTCGAGACGGAAATGAGGTCGGCACCACTCAATTAATATCGCCAACCCTTATCCCAGACCTTGACAAACTGTCGTCCATCCGTGTTGACACGCCGCGCTATTGGCCCTTCTACCTTGATATAGCCAACTTCCCGAGACATAAACAATCTCTTCTTCATAGTCAGACCCTCTTCGTGAAGAGAAGAACTGCATTCCTGAGTTACATGGAGGATCCTAAAGGGAGTCGAAGTCTGTTTGTGCGTACTGGTTCGTCTACCAGCGATGCAGCCACGCTAGATTTTCCCAAACTGAGGGACGCCAAAGTGCATCCTGCGAGCGATCTCTACCAGTTCATTTCATCCTCGTCAAACGATCCACTGTTTCTTTCGTTTGCTGACCATTTTTGTCGTGAAGACGGAGAAACAGACGGCGAAAACTTGTTCCGAGCCTATTGTCATGCAGCACTGCTCGACGGCATCCTCCAGGACAAACCTCAAACTCTCCAGTCACATCTTACACTATTTCGCTATCGCACCATGTCCCATACTTCACGGTATTTTAGTCTCAGGTTGGACGATCTGAGATACATAGCCGACTTTTATGGCAAGGTTTACGAGCGACGATTCAGTGGGCGAACAGAGAACAACCCTCGTCCTCCACTTGTACGAGAGAATACGGTTTTGGGTGCTTTGCACACTCTAGACGAAGGGCTAGACACCTTTAGGAGGGACCCAGAGTTCTTGGCAGTGTTAAAGTCTTATGTTCGAGGGGAAAAGGTATCCTTCTACGGAGAGAAGTCGCCAGAGACTGCGAAGAAGAGGCTAGCATGGTATCTGCAGCAGAACAACGTTCCGCCATCTAATGTGCTGGTGGTGCTTCGCGAGTTGGCGTTAAAAGCGCGTGAACAGTGTCTCGGCGCCCCAGAACCGGATGGGACTTCGGACCTGGTGACTTTGGACGAAGGGATTAAAGAAGTGCTGCATGTTACCGCTGCGGGGTTAGTTTTCATGCTTGGGCAGGGCTGGTCAGTTCGATCTCTGAACGAGATACTTTCGTTGTGGAACTAGGCTCGTACCAACCATTTGTAACTCTAATTCATCTCATAATCCAAAAGCATTAGCCATGCACCTTGTAGTTTATTGGTCTACCCTTAAATACCGATTACAAAAACTGGCGAAACAATAGATACGCAGGTATCCCCATAAAAGACTGGCGTAGAGCACCTGATGTACAACTCCGACATTACTGCTAAACGTTTCTAATCTGCGTGAGCGAACACAGGAAGCTTCTTGAGACCAGCTTCGATGACGGCGGAGCGTCGCTGCTTGACGGCCTAGAAGATAAAAATCAGCAAGAAGTAGGGTGAGACGGAAAAATGCGATGGACCTCGTCTAATCGGTTAAGCATCTCAACAGTCATTTGCCATTCTACACAAGCATCTGTGATACTGACACCATATTTCAACGCAGCAGGACCTTTAAATGATTCACGCGTTAATAAGAAGAGCAAGTAGAGATGGCAGAAAGTACTGTACCTCCTTCAGGAACATCCTGTCTTCCACTGTTGATATTAGATTCGATCATGACACCAGTGATGGTACGGTCACCAGCAGCAAGCTGAGCGCAGATTGAGTCGATGACCTTTGGTTGATTGAGATGGTTCTTCTGCGAGTTACCATCTTGTCGGAAGGTATAAGCAGGTCGTAAAGGTTTTATATTGGAGAAGACTTACGACTGCAGTCGATCATAATGCTCGGCTTGTACTGGGGCCTAGCCTTCTCGATGGCTTGAGCAGCAGCTTTGACATGTTCGGATGCATAGTTAGGTCCTTTGGATCCACCACGAAGAATGACGTGCACATCCTTGTTGCCACGAGTCTTGACGATTGCCGCAAGGCCCTGTTCCGTGACACCCATGAAAGCATGGGGGTTAGACGAGGATCGCATAGCATCGATAGCGACTGTTACGCTGCCGTCCGTTCCTATAGAAACAATGAGAATGGTAGCCCGCAGTGCGGACGATGAAAAGACTGACCATTCTTAAAGCCGATTGGGAATGAAACACCAGAAGCGAGTTCACGGTGAAGTTGGGATTCTGTTGTACGAGCGCCGATGGCACCCCAAGAAAAGAGGTCTGCAAGATATTGAGGAGAGATCGTATCCAAAAGCTCGGATCCAACGGGAACACCCAAATCTGTCAGGTCGCAAAGAAGTTGGCGGGCCAACCGAAGGCCCTTGTTGATTTTGAAGGAACCATCAATATCTGGATCGTTGATGAGACCCTTCCATCCAACAGTCGTGCGCGGTTTCTAACCATTAGTAAGTAAATCTAGACGATAAATGAAGATATTAAGAACTGTACTTCACTGGAAAATACAGTTAGTGAGTGGATAGGGGTGAAAGGAGACAGGAAAACATACAAATAAGCCCGCATGATGATGAGGAGATTTGACCACTCTGGGATCTTTGACCTGAGGAGACGAGCGTATTCGATGGCTTGCTCTGGGGAGTGAATCGAGCATGGACCGACGACTACGACGATCCGATCATCGTAACCTGCAAGGATTCTTGCAGAATTGTAGCGAGCAGCAGCAATCGTGCTCTGTGAAGCAGCGGAAGAAACGATTTCATGTCGAAGGAGTGCAGGCTGAACCAAGGGGTCGTACTGCAAGAGGATATAAACACAAAGCAGGAAACAGCGACGAGGAAGACGAAACATACGCCGACGACACGACGGTCCTTGAGATAAGCTTCCATTTTGCCAGGCTCTTGCTCAGGCATAGGGCTGACTGTTTCTGAAGAGGGCATGGTGTCCTGAATGGCTAGAGAGTGGAGGGGAAATAGAGTGTGTTCAACGAAGTACAGGAGGAAGGGGGGTTGACCAACCAAAACGCCATCTTGGTTGTGAATTTATAGGAGCAGACGCCATGGGCTTCGCAGAGTTGACTCGACTTTGAGAAGCCAAGATCAAGTGTGGTTTGATTGAGAGCTTCCTCCTCTCGGGTGTCACCAACCGAGTACCACTTGAAATCGTTCCTCAGAAACACCCTCCTTGGAGACGCCATCCGTTCTTCGCAGAGACCGCTGCCCTCATTACCAATGGTCCATTATCACCACCACCGACGGCCCTGTCCGTGCCCTCTCTTTCTGCATCGGTCGGGATTGTCGTTGGCGCTCTCAGCCGAGGATCATTCATCAGCCCTGGAGGTCTTCCGTGTTCTTTTCTTGTCAATCTTACTTTCTCTCTATACATACATATCATGTCCGCTCGGGTTTTGCTCGCCCCTAAGCCTGGCTTCTGCGTGAAAGCTCTCGTAGAAAAGGCAACTGTCGTACATCAAAATTCCCAATCAATACACGTTCCGTATGGCTCCAAATTCTTTGTCAATATCGCTTGGGACAAAAACGTTCCTCCGCCACCTCATGCGAGCGAGGATGCCATTCAGGACGCAATGAAAAGCCTCGGCGACTGGTTTGTTCCTGTCGTTGTATCTGATTTGAGACAGGACGTAGATAAAGGTAACCCTCGACGCTAATCTAATCCTGTGTCCTATTGAATTCATATCTCAACCCTCACCAGCCGGTAATCCTGCGGTTGTTACAGATGCCGTATACAACACCGCACTAAAGCAGAGATCCCTCATTGATCCACGCTTCAAAGTGTTCCTTATCCGTGCGTGAAATTATCTCGTACCGGTATCAACCTATAACGTTAATCCCCAGAACTGGCTCTTCTTCGCATACAATCACAGTTCTCTATCCTGTTATCTCAGACTTTTGCAACGCCCAATATCGTTTCCAAAGGCAAGTTGGCGTCACGCTCAGCGCTAATCCCAAGCTCGCTCCATCCGAATCCATCGGAGCAATCCGTTCGGAGAGAAAGTTTGATCGAGGAGCTATCCCCATCGAATATATCACCTGACCGGATCCTAAAAGTTGCGGACGCCTCGATGATTGGCAAAAAAGTGAAGATCCCTGTTTGGTCATGGTCGGAGCAGGACGCTAGGATTTTCATCACCATCTCAGTTCCTGACCTTGTAGGTGTCCTTTCCTAACACATGCCTCTTCTCGCCTTCTTTGACGGTGTGATTTACAATGGCTACTCAGGTCGAACGTTCGCGAATCCATACCTCTACCCTTGATATAGAGACGCGTCGCTTGATACTTGATATCCCTTTTCTTTATTCACTCGATATCAATCTTGACTTGTCTGATGGCGATATGGCGCAGTCATCGCGGGCTATCCATAGCGGCAATATTTCGGACACTCATGTGCAACAAAATTTAACTCTGAAACGTGCGAGGGACTTTGACGTGGACCATGCTGCAGCCGAGTGGAGGGTAGCAGAAGGAGTCATACTTGTATATGCTTAGCTCATAAAAAAGTCGTTATATAGGTACTGCATGTACAGTAATAGTCAGGAATATGAATACACTGAGATCTGTTATACAAGATGAGCCGGAAATTTAGCCGCTCCATCCATTGCTCAATCAGCCTCCTGCCTTGCCAAGTAACGCGTATCCGTTTCCCTGTGGTCCGTACAACTGTGATGATCAGAAATGGATCAGAATCGGATCAGGACCCGTGAAAAATCTCCTGAACAAACCTTTCCATAACAGCGATTGCAGAATGGACTGCCATCTCTTTCAGTGAGCCGCGTAGAGTCCAACAGAATGTTGCATTCAGTGCAGCGTAAACAACCCTTATGGTACGTTTTGCCAATTGCCTTGACCTGCGAAAAAAGGTAGGGACCAACTCAAAACGGAACAGACATGGAAAAATCCCCTCTTACTTGTTCAGCAAAATACACAGCTTGGCCACACCTCGGGCAAGTAGGTGTTCCCACACCAACCCACATACGTGCCGCCCCGCCATTTGAGTTCCCACCACCAGCCAGAGCCATACCGTACCGCGTACCGGTGGACGTTGACATCAGTGGAGGAAGCGTTTGTCCAGATGTCGTGGTAGCTGAGCTCGAACGTCCCATCGTCGCAGAATATTTGACACCAGGCGTCCAGTCCACACTCTTTGCACCAGCTGGCTCTCCGGTGGTATGAGCCTTGATCTTGACCGGAGACGGTGAAAGTGGAACGGTTCGCGGCAGGCCACCCGGACCCCTGCCTGTATTCGTGGGCATGGAGGAAATTTCATCAGCTTCCTCATCACTAAAATCAACGTCTGGTATAGAATTAAGACCCGAAGTCACGTCCATCCTTGGCCGCGACAGCGGCTTATATGACGCATCGCTTGTTGGTCTGTCGATAGACTCGCTTGTCACATTACGTCTGACAGGAGAAGCAAGCGTAGTCTGGGGTGAAAGGGCAGAAGAAGCCTCGAATTTGCGTGGCGAAGAAGGAGGTGATTGCGCATTCTTGGTAGGCGACAAGCCAAAGACATCGTCTCGGTCGGGAAGATTAGCTTGCCGGAGATCTCGGTTTCCAAAGTTCTTAACGTGGCATATTTTGCTGATATGAAAGCATAAGAATCAACAGATATTGCTTCGTGTAAACATTCAGCCAAAACTGACCAGTAGGGCTTCAATGAGGAACAACAAATTAGTCTGCCAACAAGGTACAGGAACGAAAAAAGTCACAGACCTCTTGATCGTGCTCAAGCAGGGAGAACGAATCGAGACGCTTCTTGCAGGTTGTACATGTTAAACACGGCTAGATTGGCAAAAATCGATAGTCTCAGGATCAAAATTCACAAATTCAAAGACAAGTCCCGAGACAACCTTGTGATACAACTGTGTTTGTGATTCGTAGGAACATGATTAATAACGGCGGCAAAAAAAACCAATCAGACTAGACGCACTTTGCGACCTGGTCCCATAGTCTTTTGGCAGATCATCTCAATAACGCGACCAAGTTGATTCAGGGAAATGGAATAAAGCTGACCTGCTCTGCAGCATATACGACCTTCTCGCATCTGCGATTCCGAGTTTGATTATATGGATTGTAGCTGTTTCCAGACGAATAAAAAGAGAACTGGCGTACCGAGGACATCTAGGTGTTCCACCGAATGAATGCATGTTATTTGTTGGAATAAATGAGTAGGATAAGTATTCGAGCGTGCGGTTGTATCGTATAATCGTTCACTATCGTTTTGTTATATGCGGAAGTGGCGATGAGAGCATGAGTCACGGGGGTGTCGACCGCAGTCGTTTCTTGTGGAGCGAGCTTAAAACGTCTTGCCGGCGGGGAAGCTCAAAATACTACAAATAGGATATATAAAATATATTATATCACAGCAGGTTCCAAGATACTACCAATCCCTCTATGGGGGATACAAGATGCCAACAACTTTTACTAATTTACTACTATTATTCAACGTGTCCCGGAAATCCGAAGTTGCAAACGACACAAAGAGTCCACGATGTTACAGAATAAAACAAAAAGAGCGTGATGATGTATGCTAATCACAGACCTTAGATTTCTTCCTCAGAGTGTCCGGACAATGCTTTAGTCTCTTCTCCATCCAACTTCCAAATATTATAAGCCGTGAGGCTCGAAGATGATTTACGGGAAAGTTGGTGAGAATACCCTGGAGAGGTAACCCACAGCTCGGAGTCGTCGCAATCTTCTAAAGAAAAGTCTGCCGATGAAGACGATGCCGGAGACAAGGACGGAGAGTGTACTATTTCCTGCAGAAAAGACGGGAGCAATGGGCAAGGCGTTGCAATTGCAGTGTTTGTAAACCCCCCACCCGATGTTTGGTAGATCGGCTGCTCAACGCTGTTAGTGTTTGAAAACAGATCAACGTGAGATCTGGAACGTAGGAGATTAGAATTCTGGGGCTGCATGGGTGCTACAGCAACCGGAGGCGACGCAAACCTTGAAGTCGAAGAGGGAGATGGTGGAATGAGAGAAACCTCGTTTCCCAAAGAATTCGAGATTGGGGGCGACGAATCTGACGAAAGGACGTTAGCGAGGAGTGCTATGCGCTCAGCTTGCACAGCTGCAGATATAGAGTCTCCATTTCCCTCTGCGTCTGATAGAGGTATCAGGTCAGAATAGAGCGGCAACCCAGAACATGGCACGGCGGCACTCACAAGGGAAACAGGTTTGACAAACTTTCCTACGCCTCCAGTTCAGATAACTGCACTTCTGGCAAATCCAATCGCCTGGCTGGTGTTCAATTGGACCACGGTTGCCCGTATTCAGAATGGGAGGTGGTTGGAAGGATGGAGAAAAAGCTGGTCTGATCTGGCCAGGAAGAGGAAGAGCCTCATTGTAGCTCCAGAACATGAAGCACGGGGCCAATGGATCCTGGCTTATGTTTTGGACTTTTCCCCCGGTAGATAGCTGCTTTCCCGAAGGGGTGAGAATCGGGAAAGCCGATGCCGCGGGGTTCGGAGGCGCTGGGATGGGAACAGGTGGAAGAAGTCTTTGCGGAACGGGACACTTGATGCTGGTATCCGGTGCGTGGGAATAGGAAGAAGGTATACTCGTAAACCGAGGAGATGGGAATCTCGGTGGATGAAAGGCTGATCCGGTGTGGGCGGTGCCGAGAGAACCAGAGGTCATAGAGGGTCGAGAAGAACCACAGCCTATGCATGCAACATTGCGACTGTCGACGACAGACGAGTAAGAGAAACGAACCGATATTTAACAAAAATAAAGAAAGAGACGTACCCAAAGTTATGGGCTCCACAATTTGGGTACATGCAGCTATTTTTTTTGGCCTTAGAAGGAGCTAAAAGGGGAGGGCAAAGGCGAGAGAGACGTACATCCAGTCACCCAGTCTAAAGTTGGTTTTCGCGTTGGGAGGATTGCTCGATAACGGGAAAGTCGTATTGACCAAACCAGAACCGCCAGTCGAAGGTAGAGAATCTCCGCGAGAGAAACGCACGGGCTCCTTGAAGTCGGAAAAAGACGAAGTCTGGCACATATTGACCGTAGTGCCGAGCATGCGAGTAGGTAGTGAAGACAGGGATGCGCCAGGAGATGACATATAACGCGGAATAAGGCGCAGCTCTCCGGTGGCCGAGGGGGTGTTGGAGGACTGTAACATATACATTTGTAAATAACATGTGTTATAAATTGATGGAAACATGGAGAATACACACCGCCTGCTTTATGATGTCAACCCGCTTGAGTTTGTGCAAAGGTTCGAGCTCGAGCTCGAGAGCAGGAGATAGAGCGAAGAGAGACGAACGAGGAAGAGAAAGAGAGTCATAGGCCTGGAACACGGTGTCAGAACAGATACGCGTAGATGAAATCAAAATTGGCTCTAAGAAATGATCTGGAATATGAGTAAGACGTGACAGATCAGATAGCGTTATGTCGTCGTATGAGGACAGTCGCAGCACTTGGCAACTGCAATCAAGGGTGGCCGATGACGGGAGCTTCATGTCCCAAATATGGAACTCGTGTGCCTGGCGGTAAAACATCCGAGACTGACCTCTTTGTGAGTGCGATAAACGCAGTACAGAACCCTCCCACCCTCGGAGCTGTGATAGTTATCTTTGAGCGCCCATATGGTCATAGGACTGGGATACGGGTTCTACGAACGCTTAGTCAGTATTCCGATCTGTGTGTATTACATGCAGTACTAGAGTTTGCTGGACCAAATACTTACGTCTGGCTGTGGCTGAAGGAGACTCGCAACGACTGCAGGAGACAATGATCTGAAATTGTGCAACTTGAGAGAGAGAAACATGAGATGAGATGATATTAAGTCGATCAGCCGAGGCACAGGCACAGAATTGAAGAGGCTGCCTACATACCCGAAGAACTCTTGACCGGGTATCTAAGAACGCATCAGACGGTGCAGACCACTCATAGTCCAGATCACGGCAAGCGTGGGTTGGAAAGAGAAGAACGCCTTGGCTACCATTGGCTGTGATTTGCGGCATCGAAGGTAGATAATCGGCAGAAGACCTCGAAGGCGAGTTCGGAGCATGAAATAAGGGAGACGGTGCAAGAGACCGGGTCGTTGACGGAGGAGGGAAAGAAACCGTGTGCAAGTTGCCACGGATAGTCTCGAGGGACGGACGTTGAAAGGAAAGCATATCAGCAGGGGATGGCAAGGAAAGACGACTGGATACAAGAGAGAGTGGGTGCGGTGGCGACGAGAGCAAAAGAGAGAGAGAGGGTGGGTATTGAACGGCCACTGGAGGAAGGAAATACGAGGAGAGGGTTCAAATACGAGAGCGCTAGATGTTCTCATAGACCCGAGGATCTTCTGAAAGTGTATATGCGTATACCTTGCGGGTGCTGGAATCGCCGGGGTTACCTCGAGACGCCAAGTTTATTCCTCTTTCTGTCTGAGAAGGATGATTTCTCCGGTCGACCGAGTCATGTTAAAATCGAAACTGTTTCGTGGAGGCAGACGTGATCCAGACAGATTCCATGGATCAACTGCACCTCACCCGCCTACGGACGAGGATCCGTCACCACACAATCCGTGCATATATTTCGTGTTTCAAATCAGCCGTTCCAACGCCGCACGTACGGCAGACGGCGATCAGACAATGGCTATTACAGCGAGAGCATTGTGTGGGAGTGAGAGAGCGCGCATCAAAGCTTAAACCACGATGAGAGGTCTTGTGAAAGTCATGGGGACGGGTGGGGGGTACATACTCTCAGACACCAGATTGTCTTTTCTAGTCGGACACGGGACTTTGAACGTAAGTAGGATCTAAGATGCCGTGTCTCCCTTATTAGACACCCAACATCCCTCTTCTCCATCCACTCATCAATTTCGTCTCCTCTCTTTACATGCTGCTCACAAGGTATAGTCCTGCAAGCGCGAGCAATCCACCAGAGCCTACCGTAACAACAGTGGCCGCTAGTCCAAGTTCCTCAGCAAACGGCCCATTCCAACTCGGCGGAAGCGTAAGAGCTATCTCGGTAGCTGGAATACTCACATTGACCGAAGCGAGACAAGCTGCTCCATATGCTAAATCAAGGTCGTCTTTTGAGAGATCGTCGTAGACACGGGGACACATTACATACCGCTCAACGCAGAGCTCGACCCCACTCTTGGATCAGGTGTTTTCTCGTTCTTGTCAACAAGCCAAGTAAACATGCCTGCATTTGTCAACCCCATACCTCAGAAAATCATAAACTTCATATATAATAAGTTCCGCACATTGTTCACAATCCCGAACCGCCGCTACCGTTGTGTTCTGGCAGAGACAATCGTCGCTCGTACCGCATGCCTATTCGTCAACAATTGCATCAAACCTAATAAAAACGTACGGGAAATCATTTTTTACTAACAAGAATGGTCTTATTGGCGGGAGCACAGGTCATTTGACACTTGAATACCAAGCTTAGTACGGCATACACTATAAATGTTTGTGGATACCCACATCCGTCATGAGCTGACCATCGGGAATAGCTAGGAATTGACTGGCAGTCAAGTTCCCTATTTGCCCCCCAAGATCGATATTCAGACCGAAACCTTCCAATCCCTTACCAGTCAACTCGCTCTTCTAGACAGGTATACTATGACACACCCACCTCGACCAGCGAAGGCAAACAAAACAGATACAATGAAGAGCAAATGCATGGCCTCAAGGTAGAGAAACGAGCGGACGATTCCTTCCAGAGGATATGACGGTAATGAAGAGAACAAGTTATCCATTGTTTACAAGTAGCACTTTGACGGTAACGGTGCGCGACCGTCGCTAAAACAACAAGATGATCGTAATCCTATTCGGATCTTTTACAAATACAATCAATCAACGTTCAGTTGCAAAATGTTTTTCCTCCGTTCATTTATGTGCTGACACCCCTCGCGGGTAGCGAGCTTGAACTGATTCGAAGATTGTATATTACTGTAATGGCGAAACAATCTCCTGAATAACAAGCTGTATGATTTCAATACAAGCTCCACCAAGCTGAGAGGCCGTTGAACAACCGGTGTGATGCGATCTGATTGTCTCTTCGATGATAGTCCTGTGGATTAAATACTTTTCTGCATTGTCCCTGATATCCACTTCTCATAACTGGATGATAGGTCCTTTCCACTCCCGGTGTAAAGACAATTGACATAAGTCACGAAATTGTCATCAAATACTTCCTCAGCATTTCCGCTAGCTGTCTTTATCGCATGTTGATAGACCTCCCAGTCATTCCGTTCGATCGTCGAGCTAGGCGAGTCCAATAGTTCTTGGTATTGATCAACATAACTGAGGCAACTGAGTAATCGTGAGTGAAGGAAATCAAATATGACGTACCCTTGATACTCCGCTTCCTCTTCTTTGGATACTGTTGGATCCAGAAGTTGCAGTGCAAGACTCCCCGTTGAGTAAAGATCTACTTCAAGATCAACTCTATCACTTTTCAAGTCTCCCCGAGGTACTCCTCTTCCATGAGCTACACTGGTGGTCTGATTTGCGCCAATCCAACGCCTCATGCCTTGCATGATCCTTAATCAATATCAGTATAAAAAGTATAGATAAATATTGAGTACGATACCTTGGTGTCTGGACGGAGACGCTATGGTGAGGCTCAAAAGGACTGTTGTTGACATCCTTGGCTGTTTTTCTTCACAGCAATGTCAAGCGATCGACAAATCGGATGTTTAGATGATCTCCAGCGACTTACCCTGGTAGCTTGAGGGTACTGTTCATCGAATAGGCAAAATGCTTTCCGAGCGACGTGAATAGTAATGGCCTATAGTACTCGATCCAAAAATCGCTTTTGTGTCTAACAAACTGTGAAATCCCCCGTTGACAGTCTTCAAAGACATAAGCCGGCTGCAGGTGGCTCCGAACGAACCAATTTTGATATCCACCCCTTCTAGGAGGTCGAGTCGAAGTTCGTTCGCCATGAACACCCAAAAAAAGGTTGATTGCCGTTTGTTTATCAGCATCTACACAGCATCGATTCAGACTATTGGAGTAGCCGATGCGCGAAAGTCAAACCTAACAGTGAGTTCGTGTAGAAACGTCGAAGGTTTTCAATGATATCCCGGGAGTGGCTGTTCCAATGAGGCATACGACGATAGGTCTCTACTCTGTTTACCAGAGCGCTGCCAGTGTATTGGAGCGCTAATGCTGGACGGGGTTAGGTGCATTCCGTAATTCAGGAGAATCGCATACTGTCACCGTGGTCATGGTACATTTCCGTCAACATGTTGACAGCATCTGAGTCAAAAGGAAGATTCGGATGGTCTACAACACCCAACGCATAAAGCTGATGACCCAACACTCGCTTCCCGAACACGAACTGTGCAGCATTAGTTCTATCCAAACAATCGACACAATTTGTTCGGCAGATGCCATTTTGAAGTAACATGGTAGATCGCCACGAGGCTCCTGGTTTTCTAACAGAAAGTTGAGTAGTAATTAGGCCACGAATATGTTGTCACTTACAGCATTTCAGATCGCGATGAGTGATAGCAGGGTTCAGGACCGGAATGAAAGAAACCCGTTGTCTGAATAGATTCTTCGGCAATGTCCTCCAGGTAGCTGATAACGTCCTGAGTTTTCCTAAAGGTAAGAAAATGTTAGTAGATAATAGCAAGGAGTGCGTTGACCAACTCTTTGTACGCTCGAGACATGTCCCACGCCCGATAAATCATCTTTTTGTCATGCGGGAGGAATTGGTTCAGATATTCAACACACTGAGTATATTCATCCAGCAATTTCGATTCACGGGGCTGTGGTTCACGCTTCTTGATCAGATTCAAGATAGTAATCGGAGCTCCATAGCGCATGAAGAGGTTATCGAAATGGATAGAAGCGGCGGTGAAGAAAGGATCAACAACGCTAACTTGAGGATGATTTTGTAAATCAAAGTAAAAATAAAATAGTCGAGCTTACTTTCTATGGGGGGTTTAGGACTCATACTTGTCGTATCCTGCGTCCAATATATGGGAATGCTTCCTCGGTACTATAGTAATCGTCGCTTAATAGTCATTCGGAGAGATAAGAGCAACACACCTGCACAAAACTAGTGTAATTTGGGCTTGGCCTGCGGCCATATGTAGAATCGTCTCCTCCTGGAAAGTGGAATGGCGTAGTCAATGCCTCAGAAACAATTTGTTCCGTTTCTACCTCATTTGCCACATTTCCCTACACAGTCAATGTAAGAGGCGCTCGTAGTTAGGCACATATGCATTACCTCATCGTTGACACCACGCTTCAGGTACCGCGCACCTGCGTAATGTCGTGATCTCCTAGCGATCAAAGTGATGAATATTACACGTCCCAGGACCGTCAATTCTAATGCAAATTTTAGTGCAAGAAAATGAATGAATGCAGGTGTTGTTTACTGGCTTGATCGACATGCCCGTGGATCAATGGCAAAAGCCAGTGAGCCTTTGCTGCTTCTTGATTGGACGCAAAAGGTGCCATGAGCATGCGAAAATTCCATGCGAAACGATCATTGAATGGTAATTGGTCGTTGCCAGTGGCCTGTCTGGTAAGATTCCGCTGAAGAGATGATGTCACGTCATATGTGTAGCTAAATCCCGAACGTCAACAAGTCAGAAAATGTAAGACTGTTCACGGACCTGAAGTAAAAGTTCTTGGACAAGTCCACTTGCTTGAACGTGTTCATGAGACGCTGCTCTTCTGCCGGCCGTTCAATTTTATGGTTGAGGCATACCGGAAGAATGTCGGTATTCTCGCAGTGGTAGATGTAATGCCCCCCTAGTAGAGCCACAACTGACCTTTTGGAGATCACGATCATATACCAGCCTGCTGTAAACCGGATGAACCCTGTGGCACAATCAATACCTGGCCTCTACATTCACAGAAGGTGCTCACCCACGATGCCAAAGAACACTCTTGCCTTGCCCAGGCCACCTGAGGATTTGTTGCCATCTTCAAGCATCTTCAACATTGCACTCATTTGTTTTCCACTGTAGACGGCTTCATCCTCGACCACTGCAAGTTCATCTTGGCTTGTGCGATCGACCTTAATAATTCTGTGCCGTGAGTCGGACGTATTGGACGCGACGATGTAATACCGAAGTCTATTCTCGTATAAAATGAACTTGTTGAAGGACAAACAACTGTCGTCTGTGCGGGATTGAAGGAGACGATGAGACTGTGGACCCGATGCTCGATTGTGCACTTCCTTCAGAATAGAAATAGGTGTTCCCTCTTGCAAACCATCGCTGACAGTGAGTGCAGGGGAGTATGTCGCTGTAGGAGACATGATTACATCTCTGTCCAAATTTGTAAACCGCGGTCTCAGCTCATGCTGTGTCTTCTCAGTGTTCACTCATCCTCCAACTTAGGACGTCGTCATATCTGATAGAATGGCCAACGAGCACAATCAAGACGAACACAATGCTGAAATACCTCCATTCGACGAGGTCTGTCTCCCTGTAATATTTTCCAGGACTACTTATCACACCGATCTTGCAGTCAAAGCTTTCCGAAGAAGATAAGGAAATTCACCTCTTTCAGTGGCTTTCGTCAACTCAGAGGTTGTTGGAGGATGCTTCTCCTGTGAGTTCACCCTTAGAGTTCACGCATTCAACTCATTTACCTCTCTCAGGTTGTAGTGAAAGCATCACAATCTCACCTCGAAAAAACATTGCTCAAGGTCATCGAAGTACCAGAGGCTTATCCTCTACCTGGACGCTCTCTCAGAAAGTTGACGTCAGGGTGCCTTGTGCTTATCTATAATCGAGGGGAGACGAGGACTTTATTTGATACTCTTCAGCGTCTGGTCAAGTTAGTCGGGGATTTCAAGGCAGCATGCCCGCAAGACATTATAAAAATGTATCCACCACTGCCCATATCAACTATAGAGGATCTGATTATCTACTTAACAGTGCGGCCTTATTCTGTATTGGAGAACTAATGCACTCTTTTGGATTGCAGGTTCGTGGTTTCAGAATCTTTCATTCGCGTCTTGCAATATCCCTTCATAGATTATGTCTTTGATGAACGACATTGTTGGTGTTTGCATAAAAATCTGCAAGTCAACCAGTGTATGGTTTCCGGTTCTGTTTTGAAAATTTCCCATCTGATTGTCTTGTGTTATCAAGTTTGTGACACTTCTTAGATATCATGCCTTTATGGCTTTGAGCAAGTCACTCAAAACAGCAAGGCGTGCTCTGACAGACGTGATGGCAAGGGATGTTGTCAAACTCATCAAGTCTGGGCTTACAGACAAATCATTACCTGTCCAACGTGCGGCGTCAGAGGTACCGTATTTGTTCGACTATGGATTCTTCGTTATAACCAAAATTATCAGGCTGTCATCTCGATGTATCCCAGCGATTTTGGTATCAAGACTGTGATAGAAGTTGAATCCTATGTCAACCTCTGTACAAAAAGTTTAGAAGGTGCAGATCAACTCACCCGGCGTTCACTCGCTTCTGTTGTTGGCTATGTCCTGTCGTCTACTCAAGTGGAGGACGACCAACCGGTACCCGAAATTTCTAACAGAAACAGACTACCAGATGAGGACGACGACGGCTCAACAGTGTCACCCGGGACCATCGTATCCGAAGATCGTCGCTCCATTTTAACTTCAAGCGAAATGCTGGCTCAACTATCTTCTCAATTCAACAAACCGTTCGCTAGTCGTAAAGTTCGGGTCGGAATATGTGATTTTTATGCTACCCTCCTCATCAACCTCGGGTCAACCTACGTAGAAAAACATTACCAATTAATTGTTTCTCATCTGATTACAGATCTTGTTTTCAACCCACGAAACTCGTCAACTCGATACGACGTTCTGCTGATCCGGCGACTGGTTTGCATCTTACTTAGGGATCTTATCGGAGTGAGGTTATTGAGCGAGCAGGGCCAAATAGCTGCGATCCAAGAGCTTGCGAATTCTTATCTCAAGAGATGGCCGGCCCTGATGCCAGGACAAGTGGAACCAAGCCACCTTGTGTTATCCGTGGTCCTGAAGGAGGTAGCTGGTCTGCTACAGCAGCTAGGAAATGCTCCACCGCCCGTCCAAGTTTGTATCCGCTTCATTCTAACTGTGTCTAAGTTTTGACTATTTTGTAGGATGCTCTAGCAGATCCATTAACAACTCTTCTTTCTCATCCAAACCACACAACTAGGGTCAGTGCTGCTTGGGCATTACAATGTTTCAGTTTTTGCACCCCTTTGCGGCTGCCCAAGTTAATTTTAATCGTTATGGAAAAGCTGCAACGCGACCTAAACTCGATTGCATCTCCCGCTGCATCATCAGACATCCATCTTCGCGCTCTCGGCCATGCATATGGTCTCGGAGCCTTACTTTCTGTCATTCCTGACAGGCCGCTCTACGTCTCGTACGATATCAGCGCCAAGGTACTTGACATCGCTATCCAGTTGTTGAAGCGTGCTGGTGAACACGAAGTACAAATCGCTGCCGTAGAAGTAGAGGTTGCATGGACTGCAATTGCATCGCTAATGACTGTTGGTCCCAATTTTGTCCGAACGTATCTCCCGCAGCTGCTTGTGCTATGGCGGAATACATTGCCAAAACCCACTAGCAAAGATTCCAACTCTGGCTCTGGAAGAAGTGTCGCAGAATGGTCGTTCCTTCTACATGTGCGTGAGAGCGCTTTGGGGGCAATTCTGTGTTTCCTTCGCCACAACAATCCGGCTCTTGTGTCACTTGATGTATCCCGACGTCTTTCATCTCTTCTCGGGAACGCCCTCCAATTTTCTAACTCGTTTATATCACAAGGAAATGACGAGATGCTCGATCAACGCGTCTTAGGCAATGCTTCTCAAGGTCTCACACTTCGCACTAGAGAGGCTCTATTGCGACGGAGAATCTACCAGTGTTTCACCTCTGTAGGATTCTCTGGTATTCCGGAAGCTACTCAGTCAAATCTACTACAATCCTCAATTTCACTATTTGCTTCCGTAGACGGATATGCAGGCTCGTCACTGCAAGCTGCAATTGCATCGTCTTCGGGGGCTTTCAACTCAATTTGGCACAGTGGAGATGGATACGCTTACGGATTGACCTGTATTGATCTTGCTGACGATACCGACTATGCTCTCGAAAACACAACACAATCTAGTAAAAACAACCGCAACAGAGATAAGATAGAATTATCGATCGACGATCTGGTACGTTCAATATCATCGTCACCTATGTTAATGCTCATCTGCAGCCCAATTCAGTTATCCAAACCGGTTCTTGGATCTTGCGAGCATGATCCTTTAGCCCTATGGGAGGCTCGCCCGTCCAGTATCGCGAAGTTATGGCCAGAGCCTCCTCCTCCAGCGACCTGCGTTGTTGACGCCGCGATTGACCTCTTCGCACACCTGTTGCCTATTCAAGATGCAAATGCTGCAGCACGAGCTGTTTCTCAACTTGTGGAGTCAACAAAGGCTGTGAAGCCTGACAGGAATGCGGGAAGAAAAGCCGCAGTCATTATCAATGCCAATATAGCCCTTTGTCTCGCAATGAGGCATACCACTGCTCACTCACGACAGGCCCGAGAATCGCTTGGAACTTCAAAAGTTACTTCTATATTGTCGTCTTTTCTCAAAGTATGGATACTTTTTTTTGTAATCGAATTATGACTCATTAACTTACAGGAATCTCTCGTTGATGGAGATCCCGTTCTCCGCAATGCAAGTAGCGAAGCTATTGGCCGATTGTGCAATTTGGCAGGAACGAATTTCATGACAAGCCAAATAAAAATGCTGGTAGATGAAATTGTTGGAAATCGAGATCCCAATAGCCGTGCTGGATGTGCGCTGGCCTTTGGTACAATCTATGGACATGTCGGTGGACTTGGAGCGGGACCTTTACTCAAAACTGCAGTCAATATGTTGATGTCACTCAGCAATGATCCCCATCCGCTGGTTCATTTCTGGGCTCTCAAATCGCTCGCTATGGTAATCGAAGCCGCCAGCTTGGCATACGCCCCTTTTGTCTCTAGTACCCTTGGAATGCTGTTTAAAGTCTACAGTCTTGACTCTCACGAGACCGAAGGTGGCACACTCGCATATGCGAATATGAACGGTGATTTGCCGACATACCAAGCTGTTTGCCAGATCATCGATGGTGTTATCACTGTTTTAGGTCCTGATATCCAGGAATCGTCTAGGACCAGAAATCTTGTCCTCGATCTAGTCCACGCATTTTTCACAGAGGAAGATGAAGGTATTTGCGTAGAGGCAATAAAATGCGTACAGCATTTCTTAATGTTTGCTTCACAATATGCCAGAATTCCCCCTCTTGTGGCACAATTCAGGGTACACATGACTTCGTCACGGAGACCGTTAAAAGTTGCGTCCATAAATGCTCTATATCAGCTTGTGCAAAGGGATGCAATCTCGATGTCGAAATTGGGTGGAGATCAGCTTGTAGAAGAGTTATTCAGCATGCTCGACGACGATTCTTCCATAGATGGGGTACGCAACGTCATTACCAGTTGGCTGCAGCAGACAGTTATACACAATCCGTCTGCATGGATTGACTTGTGTCAAAGGATTATGTCGAGGACAACAGCAACTCAGCAAGTCACAGATGCCGCCTCGAAGCCTATGGTTGTAAACGATGATGAAGGGGAGTCTCTTAGTATGGGGCTGAACCAAGACTCGAGTACTTCTCACAGGATAAACCTCACATCTCGTTGGAGGACACAGCTATTTGCTTTACAATGTTTACATAACATATGTAACATCGTCGGACGATCAGGAAGACAAGAGCACTTGAGCATCCCTTTCGCCAGGAGTCAAGGTTTCCCTACAACTGGACTTCTTGTAACGCGCGTGCCAGATCTGATAAAGATGGCGTTCACAGCGTCTGCAGCATACGTGACAGAGATTCGTTTAGAGGGGTTGACGGTTTTGCGCGATGTTATTGCGGTGAGTGTCTGATCCTCATGACTTCTACTTTTAGCTCTCGCTTACTACCACCTAAAAGATCTTTGCCTCTTCTCCGGACCCTCTATATGAGGATGCCTTACTTTTGGAGCAGCATCAAGCACCTATCACAGCAGCCCTTACTCCCGCTTTCTCGTCAGATACTACACCTGAAATTTTGGCTTTAGCCATTGAAGCTTGTGCAGTCTTCGTTGGTTGTGGTGTCGTTAAAGATGTAAACAGAATGGGCCGTATACTCAAGCATTTGACATCTGCGCTTGAACAATCCAAAGGTATCTTCCTACCCTGTCCCTCTCGACTTTTTATCTTAGAAAACTACAGATACCGGCATGCTATCCATGGGAGATGCTGGAGAACTAAGTCCCAACGCTTCTGTCATGCTGCGGATAGCGACATTATCCGCCTGGGCTGAACTTGTCATATCGAGCAGTCATCAAGTTTATTTAAAGGACGTTATCAAGCCATACCGGTCCATTCTCTCCTCTCTATGGATTTCATCGCTACGAGATTATGCTAGCATAAGGGCTGATTCAGAAGTTTTGCAAGATGAATCTTCGGCACTTCTCAAATATTATCATTCTTCTTGGCCCGTTATCCTTGAAGCTGTCGCCACCGTTATGCAAGAACGAGATCCATATGTTTTAGCGGCCATGCGTGGGGACAACAAGGTCGCTCACGACGATACCAGCAAAGTCCATCGGAACGAGCCCACTGCATTATTCTTCGTCGTTTTTGGGTTGGTCTACGAGGCACTTGCAACAGCTTCCCTTGAAACCGAAAGTTCAAGCCTGGCCCGCAAGTTACCCGTTATAGCTTTGAAGTGCCTAAAATGCCTGGTCACACCCGATTACTCAGGAGACGCTCTCTTCGAGCCGTCGACGTTCGACGAATTAATGAGTCTGTTCTATCGCATGGCAATTACAGAGTCCGCTCTAGTACGTATCCATCTAGTTGAGACAATAGCCTCGCTTGCCGTCTCGCAAAGTAAAAAACTCGCAGAGCTCGACGCTGTTTCGGCGTAGGTGAACTTTTTTTCACGATAAATTAATTTAACCTCTTGTTATCTAGTGCAACTTCCTTTGCTAACGCGCTTCCTTCCACCGCTCCCCGAGTTCAATGTCTTCGAATTTGCGCTTACGTTGTTCGACACGCAATTACCACACATTTCGATAATGCCTGTGAGGCAAACAATCTTATCTCAAAACGTTGCCTTCTGACCTTGAATGATTAATAGCTGATCAAGTAATGTTGATCAATTCCGCATTTCAAGCATATCATGTTGTAGCCAAGACATTCAGCGACGCATTGCAGGAGGAGCTACGAGCCGTAGGCATTTCTCTCTACGGTGGTATGTCCATGAGAACTTGCTTTAGTTGTGAAGACAAATGCATTTGACAGATTTACTCAAGAGCGAGACATCACAAGTGGACTTTGTCGGGCCAACTCTTCCTTCGCTCAAAATGTTACTTGAGCGAACGACGAGCGATAATGCGCTGTCAAGTAAGTATACCAAGTTAGTCCATGGGATCCTTTCAGCTTGTTTGTTGAATGTTGACGAAATGCGGTGTGTTCTCTCTCTATTGTAAAACTCCCTCGCACAGTCAGTTGACAATCATCAGGGGCCGACAGGGCTTGATCTCTACAAGAAAGGTCCAGAACAATCTGTTAGCTGCTGTCCTCATATTGACTGTTATCCCATCGTCCGTGAGAGTAAGTCAAGTGGTTGTGGAGCATTGTTGCTCCTTGATATGTCAAAAACTTGTTGACCCTGAGGTAATTGTGCCACTTGAGCTAAGAAAAATACTGACATGTTATAGGTTTCCCTTACTGCCGCACATTGCGCTAAAACATTAGTGGTGGCCTCCACCTCGAACAACAAAATAATGCGACAGTACCCGACACTTTTAATTCCAGGCATGATAGAGTTTATCGCTAAAAACGCGTCTATAGAGGATGGCAATGCTTCCGAAGGTCAGATCACAGCTCTGGGAGAAGTATGGAAAGCGTTATCCGTCCTCTTTTCGTCAACTCCAGAAGGATCTCGTACGTATCTTCCCTTTTTTTTGTGATAAATTGGTACTTATATTTCGTGCAGGTATCCATCTACTCAGTATCCTTCTTCCCACCATCGGTCTTGTCCTAGATCCGTCTTCTACGCCACAGTCGACGCTACACACTCAAGGCGTAGCTCAGCTGTTGTTGTATGCGACCTCGTCTCCGGCGGTGTTCAAGGAAGCAACTTCTTTGCTGGCCCCCGCAGTGCGAGAGACGCTGGAGATATCCGTCAGACAAACAGTCGGAAATAGAACTTCAGCGCAGGGACAACAAGCTGCGAAGCCACAGATTTCTTTACGATCATTTTGAAAGCATCTGATAGGTTCGTTTGTGAAAGCGCGTAGGACTTATTTTACTTTTGCGAGACATTGTCGTGGCATTGTGCGTGAAAAGTAGCCATTAGTATTCCCTAATTTCTTCATGAGAGCAATACAGTCGTTAACATGGCTTGATAGTTGAAGCTAATCGGAATAACTATAGAACTTCTCTTGGTTCCATTACTATTGTTCCATTCACCTTTTATGGTGACAGATCTCCGAGTGTCTATCACTCTTACCTTCTCTTATAACCACTTCTTTGCGCATCTAGGCCTAGTAAATAGCAATGTGTCTGCTTGCTCCCAGATCAAGAGCTGGCAGGTAATGCGGTAATTATAAAAACAGATTTATTTAAAATGCGACGATTTTCCACGTGGCGATTTGATGTGCACTTTCACAGCCATTCTCTCACCTGGTACGGACATCGACTAAACGGACGTACAAGGCGGAAGTATGAAGAAGTTATTCGGGCGGGACAAGCCAGCCTTAAAGAGGCCTTCATTCGATGACGAGTTATCCTTAGTAACTCCCCGCCCTTATCCTTTATCTGGCTCTCGTTCGTCCTCGTTCACGTCTCTCCCTCTTAGTACCTCTCCATCCATTCCAAATGCTTTCTTGCCCCGTGCTGTGTCACCATTTTCTTCCAATCCCAATGCCGTCTCCTACACTAAAACACACAAGGAACGCGATAAGGATCCACAGGTATTGCGTAAGAAGCATCCACCCAGCGTTGGTCCTGTTGCTGCAGTCGGAATTTTGAGAGCGCTGGATCCTCATCATGATATCGAGCCACATACAAGAGATTCACTGGAAGACACTACGATCCACTATGAACAATCGATCAGAGAAGATAAAAAGGATAAAAGACCGTTTTGGGAACGGGCAAGTGGAAAAGACAGAGAGAGAGAGAGGGACATTGATAAGGAGAGGGTTCGAGAGAAGGAGAAGAGAGATGAAGACGATCAAGCTGAGCTAACCAGGATGATTGGTCTGTCAGCATTCTTCCAGCAGCTGTTACAGTGAGGCTAATCATCGGCTGATTTTTTTTCTGTGCGCAGGATATCTTACTGCCACAGCCTCTGAGGATTGGGCATTAGTTTTGGAAGTGTGTGAGCGCGCTTCCGCCAATGAATCGAATGCAAAGGAGGCCGTCAAGGCGTTGAGAAGAGAGTTCAAGTGCGTAGTCATTGGTACCATGCGCACTTCTGTGCTGCGTCATTGAATTCTTCTTCTGTGTTCAGATATGCAGAACCATCGGCACAACTGTCTGCTGCGCGTGTGAGCTACTTTTTTTGGTGCTTCCTTTACTCGCGTTGAGCTGAAACAGATCTGTCATTCAGCTTTGGGCAATCATGCTTCGAAATTCCTCTCCGACTTTTATGCGCCAGTCAAGTTCTCGCAAATTTCTAGATACGATAGAGGATCTTCTGGTAAATCCGCGTACCACGCCCGTAGTGCGTGAAAGGCTTTTGGACGTGGTAGCAGCTGCGGCTCATGATAGTGTTTCCAGTAAGCCTTCATAACTTGTCCAGATAGTCATACTAATGTCATTCTTCTAGAAAACGACAAGGACGGTTTCCGAGGGTTGTGGCGAAGAGTAAAGCCTGCGGATAAACCTGATGATGTAGTCCCTTCTCTCTAGCGTGCAGTTCACATCTACTCACTGGCGCTTGTAGGGCGTTCCATTCGATCCGGGAGATGCCATGTTTAATCCTCCAATACAGCGAACCTCACGTACAGCTGACAACAATCATGAAATGCCTCCTTCTCCACGTCCAGATGAACAGATACCAACAGCAGTAAGTGACGTATGCTCGATGAATTTTGATCAGCGTTACAGCGTTATTTTCCTAACACAGGTATCACCTCAAACGGATCGCAAGCACCCTGTACACACACGCGTCATTTCCGTGGAAGAAGATATTCGGCGGCTTTTCCAGGAGTGCAAAGTGGGACGAGGGAACGCGGACCTTCTAACAGAAACACTCACGTTCGCAAAGCTTGAGGACCTGAAAGAGCGAGAGATCGTAAAGGCAGGTCATCACTTGACTCCACCCATGCATACACCAACCATGAAACCCAGGAATTTTACGCTCGATGTAGGGCTTCTCAGGAACTTATCTTCGCACAAATTCCTTGGGCGACAGCTGGTGCAGAACGATCTCGCAACCAGAAGACTGTCACAACCGAGCAACATCGTTTGGAGGTTGCACATGCATTGCCACCCGCTTCTGAAACAGTTGCAAAAGAGCCTCCAGAAGCAACCACAGAGGAGCGTCTACTAGCCGCATTGTTAGGGGCCAACGAGGTCTTACTCGAAGCTTTGGGAATGTATGACGATGCACAAAGGATTGTCTTAGAGACAGGGGAATGGAACAAGATCAATCACATGAGGACACAACATAATGTGAGTATATACCGACAATATCATTATACTCATGCTTATTACGAATTAGCCATCTTCGATCCCAAACGGAGATATTTTTAAGTCGGCCATCGATTCCATATCACGTAGTCCCTCCTCCTCTCCTACACTATCGGCCGTTCCACCGGTTACCGTGACTTTGACAAGTGTAATCCCCCAGCTGCCTATCAAACCTAACCATCCTGCTCCATTGATACCAGGTCATCAGCAATCTCTTGCACCACCGCCTCCTGCCCCACATGGACCACGGTTACCATCTCCCCATTTTCCTCGTTCGCGCACACCTTCACCGGAACGCCCATTATCGCTTATTCATGATAATTGCTCTCCCCGCAAACACAAGAACGTTCCTGAGGTCGATGTGGCGAGTGACGATGAATACGATATTATCCCACCACCAATTGGACTCAGTGAAAAGGCCTTAGGGAAGCGTCGAGTTGATGATGATGATCTCGATCGTGAGTCATGTCAGGCTTTCCGAGTTTTTGTCCAATAATATTTTATGTACTCAGGAACCTCAGACGGTGGAGACAGCTTTTTTGGCACTGGGCAGGAAGCCACGTATTCGTCAGACTCACTGGATGCGGACTTGAACGACCTGCATACACAACGCCACCAACCTATACGTTATGTTTATGATGCAGCGGCTGAGCGAACACAGGAGAGGATCAGATACGAGTTGTCTGCCATTGTTAATGAGGTACATTGATCTGTTTTGCATTTGTATCGTGTTGTGTACATTGGAGCTTGACTGGTATATATATTATTATCTAACTTTCTCCATTGTGGCACGTGATCTCGTACCCTTTCCAAACGCGTCGCGACTGGCAAGTCGTGCTTCCAGAAGCAGAACCAATGGGTGTCCCAGGCTTATGGGATGTAAGTACATAGTACATAATCTTCACGGGAGATCCATCTCAAGGCTACATAGCTCCTCCGTCCGGCTGGTCAGACTCTGTCTTTAACGCACCTCGCGGTGGTCGACGGCTTTGAGAAGAACACCTCCGGCTACCGCGGTTTTCGCGTCGGTATAGATGCAAGTATATGGTTCTTCCATGCGGCATATGGACGAGAGGGGGAAAATCCTGAACTTCGGACCTTGTTCTTTCGCTGTTCCCGGCTTCTGAGCTTGCCATTCCTACCCTTGTTTGTATTTGATGGTCCCAAACGCCCCTCCATCAAGCGTAACAAACGTATAACTGGGAATGCACACTGGCTTACTAATGGAATGAAGAACATTATCGAGGCGTTTGGCTTTGAGTGGAAGACTGTGTGTATCAAGTTTTATCCATTGTATATCAAGCTGCTCATACGTTTGTCAGGCTCCTGGTGAAGCAGAAGCAGAATTGGCCCTTTTAAACAAGATGGGCATCATCGACGCTGTGCTTTCTGACGATGTTGATACTTTTTTATTTGGTGCCACGATGGTTGTTCGCAAGTGAGTTTATGCACATTCTTCCATCTCGATCCGCGTTTTTATGCCTCATCAGCCCAAGTAATACCCTCTCCGGGAACCGGGCACATCCAAACGTAAACTCATCCGGCAAAGAAGACGGGAACCATGTTGTCGTCTATAAGTCTAAAGACTTCAAGGACCCCGAAATAAGCCTCACGCAAGGAGGTCTGATTTTGATTGCGGTCCTTAGCGGTGGTGACTACCACCAAGCTGGTTTACCCCGATGTGGACCTGCTATAGCTCACGGGTTAGCCAAATGCGGTTTTGGAGACAGCCTTCTGCACGCAGCCAGAACCATGTCTCGAAAGGATCTATCTGTATTTCTAACAACATGGAGACAAAGTTTGTGCGACGAATTGCGTACGAACTCTCGCAAAATCATTGGGAGGAAGAACCCGTCTCTCGCGAATTCTGTTCCCGATGACTTCCCAAACATCGACATCGTCCTATCTTACACAGACCCCGTCACATCGGATTCCGAAGGCAAAGCGCACCAGAACAAGTTCGAATGGAACAGGCAATTGGACTTAGGCCGGATAGCTCACGTATGTGAACTATATTTCGAGTGGGGCGTAAGAAGCGTCATTATAAAACGCTTTCGAACTGTCATTTGGCCCGCAGCAGTTCTACGCTGTTTACGAGAGGCAGCTTTGGTTCAAGACGGGAAGCCCCCGCAGTGCGAAAAAAAGGGTAACGATATCACCGATAAAGAATCAACATGTCTTACCTTGACGCAAGTCCTAGGAGAGAGTGACGACAAGATGATTGTTAAGATCCATTCATCTAGAAACCATGCTTCCACAGACCATCTATTGGAGTACCGACTGGAGATTACTCCCAAAGCCATCGTCCGTTCTGCTGAGGCCGGGATCAAAGACAGTCGGCCACCACTGGTCGACGACATTGAGGACAATGATGATGAAGAGCTCTCTCCTGAAGATGAGCCCAAAAGGGCAGGTAAAAGCATACCGGATCCCCTCAGTCATTTCCGGGTATGGATACCTGCCTGTATGGTTCAATTGGTGGAGCCATCTATGGCTGATGAATACGAAGAGGGCCAAAAACGAAAACAAAGTAAAAAGACGAAACAGCCAACAGGACCTAAACGTACAACACAAAACGCTTCAGGGGGCACGGTTTTATCCAAACACGTTAGTGATGGGGGCCAAATAAAAACGGACGTGATTAAAGGACCTCATTTGAAAAACTTCTACGTTGTGAAGAAGAACGGTGCATCAATTCCTGGTGGAAAATCTAAACCCACAAAACCTGCGGAAGAGAAGGTTCCTCCCATTTTGTCTTCTGATACCGGTCGTTCTACTGTTATCAAGGCATTAGAAAAGCTTGATCCTATCAAAAATTATTCCCAGTCTCCTCGAAAGGCCCCGTTAACAAGCAAACCCCTTCCTGTTGACTTCGACTCAGATTCTGATGATCTCTTTGCTAAGGATGAAAACCCTAGTCGCAGGCGCAGAGAACGGTCATCACCACTACATTCAGACGCAGACGGCGATTCTCTGGAGAAATCACCACGTAAATCAACAAAGCACACCTCACCAAGGTCGACTTCGCACACTCGCGCACCATCTCCATCTCCATCCCCACTACGACCTCGCTCCTTATCATCACAAGTTCAAAGAGATGTGATTGTGATACCAAGTGACTCGGATGAAGAAAAGAAACCTTCGATATCAAAGGTAAATGTGGCTCCATTGATACTTGCCAAAGCTAGAGCGAAACGGAACGTTAAAGGGCAGGTAGGGAAAATACCCGATGATGATATAATAGATTTAACGTGAGACTCGATATTTGTTGATACATTTTTGTTTGAATTCTCCTGATGGATGCGAATTAAGGACGCTATGTACAAATATATACCCACATACCTATACAAGTTTAAAAAAAAGCCGAAAAGTCCCTGAAACTCTGTTGGTTGATAATAGCACCGCCCTCAGCTTCCACTGGAGAGTCGGTTATGAACATTTTGGCTTTGAATCGTTGGATAGTATCCAAGCGTGCACGCCAATTTGTAATGACCTCTATTTGCTGCGTATCGTTCTCTGTGGTCTGGAAAATGAATGCAAACCAGTCTGATAGCAGACTTAATTGTCGAACAAGGGACGGAAGGTTGTCTGCGGAGATAACTCTGAAGTCACCAATTGGTGTGAAGTCCGTCATTCCATGTGCGCGCTGCACCGTAACTTTGAAGTACTCATTTTCGTGGACATTGTCGGAGAAAGCAGCAACGGCACCGCGAGAATGTGGTTCAATGACGATGTTGACAAACTGGAACTGAGTTGCCAAAGTATCAAACCTATATGGTCTCCCAGAATCGTTCCATATGATACGGACAAGGTCATTGCCTATATGCCGTTTCTTGTTGTTACAAGGCTCGTCGTGGACAATAGTAGGCATTAAAGTCGCGGTATGGTACAATATCTGGCAATTGTCGTCCCACCAAGCGTAAGCGTATTCACCATCCTCTTCAGGATCCAAGCCACCAGCATAGACATCCATTTGGCCCCTCAGATTGATGAGCCTTCCGATCCCTTCCAGAAATCGAGTGTACGCCGGGGATCCATATGTGTTACGGAGAATTTCGCTTTCGTGCGTTTGTCCGGGTGCAACGTACATGATACCGACCTTATGAGTGTCGATGACGGGCATTCTATCCAACGTCCGGACGAAACTCTTCAACTGGGAAATATCCTTAACCAACACACAGCGAGATGGAAAGTTATAATCCGGATATGGAGACAATTGCAAATGGAAGAAAGAAGGATCGATCGCAACATCCTTGCGACGTTGCGATGGAGCAGAGCCACTCCAGATATAACCAGTGATAGGGTCTGGGCGAGACTCGTGATCGGTTTCGACTTCCCCAGCGCTGAATGATTCGGTAACGACCATCTATTGAGAATATAGAACAGTCGGTCGCGGAAGTCAAAGTCTGTGATTAATACACTCGCCTCCGACTGAGATGACGCAGTCGCAATTGTTTGTGCCGCACGGTCCATCATTAGGCTCGCAGGCAATGAGAGCATGTCAGGATTTACATCACCCGGGCTAACCATTGGAACGTTCTCAGCTCTACAGAGAAACTTGGTTAAACCAGATGCTCGTCGAGATAGTACTTCCATCCACCCGAGTCTAGAAAGCGCGCGAATTGTGACGACGGAGTTTCCGACAATCCACGTCTTCTCGGAAACGACAGAGTCAACTTGGTGGCGTGGGTTCATAACTGTTTCGTTTAAGAAAGAATTTGCAGGCCTTGGATCGGCACTTGCATAGGTGTAGCGAGCGAGCCAATCAAAACAAACTTCTGTCGGCTGGTCCACCTTTTCTTTCCCTTCGTTCGCCAGCAAAAGCTGTCGAACGATAAAGGGGATATGTCGGTGCCTGTCTGATAATCGTACGGCCAAAAACCATACGTATACCATATAATACGCCATGACTCGTACATGTTGGGATAGCGCCCAGGATATTGTAGGCGAGGAGTCTGGGCGATTATGATGCTGTAAATACTGCAGGGCAACACCAAAAACCATTTTGAAATCTGCGTCCGTAAAGTTTGCGTGCAATGATTGAATGGAGCCAACAATCGAAAGAAAATGAATAATATGGACGGCCATCGCTGGGTTGGATATAATTTGAGATAGTTTTTCTAATATCTTCGGCAAGTACTTTCTCATGGAGGGCCGAAGTTCGAAAGCGGCCAAAGAAAGGGCCTGCAAGCAGCACTTCACGGTTGACGGCTGACCATTCAAGCCATCCAGCAATACCTCCACTAGCGCATGCAAAAGCTGTCCATCAAAACAATGTTTGTAGCTGACCAAAATCGACAGCGAATGATAAGCAAGGCCTTGGGCATCTCGTGCTCTGAGACCTTCTGGCCACTGCTCGATATTAATGGCCAACTGACCATGCGATATTCCTCCACAGATCACTTTGAGCAATCGGACCATAAGACTGCGACACTTCGGCCCGCAAAATAGGTGTTTGTTAGCAAGTTGAACCGGAAGGTGGCAGAGGATGTAAGATAGGATATCCCAGTCCTTGGTTCCTTCCAATACGTCTATGAGTGCCGCCAAGTAACTCGACAGTGGAAGAATGATTTTCTGGTCAGGTACCGCGAGGTCGTAAGAGGCTAAGCTATCACTTGTACAATCGACGACAGGCAATGTGAACGGGAGCGACTCGGGAATTTGCCAGAGCGGACTGAGCTTAGCGGGCGTACCCTTTAGAGAATTGTAGATATTGCCAGGTACACGAGATCGGCTTCTGCCTGAGGTGGATCTCGAGGGATTACGGGGTCCTCCTGCGCCCCGTCCACGAGAGATATTTGGGTCTGACAACCGGGCGCGAGATCTACGATGTTCATTATCTTCATCAACTCTCTCATCTCTATCACATGGGCTTTGACTAGGGCTGGAGTAGAGACGATTAATCAATGCCGCCAAAGATTTAGCATGTCCTTCTCGATCATGGTCTTCTGAAGCGTAATATACCTTGTGGTCTCGTTCGGCACGGAGCCTCATGAGGAATTGCAAGACAGTCAACCTCGCTCTGATACACGTAGAAGTTGTCAAGGTGTTGACAAGAGCATCATACACACGGATGGCCAAGCGTAGGTTTGAATCGGAGACAATGTGAGGGGTGAAGACGAGGCGGCTAAATATGAGAACCAGAGAAATTACCGCTCCAAGCTCTTCTGTAAGAGGGAGGGTGTCATCTGACGGGGGTGTGGATGTATCTGAAGGGATGTCATCGTCTGCCTGCTTTGGCTGTTGAGACTGGGAGCGTGATGAACTACCTATGGCTAAAGAAGTTAAGAGTGACATCACAGAAGGCATCGCATCATCTCTATCTCGGTATTGACCACGAGGGTCGGATTGTACCCGTGACGGCATAGGTGTGATGGAACCAGCAAGAATGCCGGTAGAAAGTGGTGTTGTCTGAGTGAGCGTATGTTGCAGTTCTGAGAGCATCATTTCGTCCTCGCCACGGCCAAGAACAGAGGAGGCAGTGGTCGTCAAAAATGTGAGGGCTTCTTCAACAAAATGATCTACTTCAACCGATGGCTGGCTGAAGTTTTCAGTCACTCGGTAAACGACCTCATCTCCGAGAATTAGCCAAACTACATCAGTTTCGTCACCCAAGATTTCCATGACCCTCCGCTGCTTACAGTGACCGAACACAAGTTGAACAAGAGACATCCGGTATGTAGGGATATCCTTGATAGATGCATGGACGTCGTGTAGAACCTCCATAATTCTACGCCTTGTCATAGGCTTCGAAGGGGCATGAAGACTGTAATTTGACAAGACGCTGAGCCAATTATCCAACCACTGCGGCGAAGTAGGAGAAAAACTGTGACACTGGGCCATTGCAATGACGGCCTGTGAAGTATCAAAATCCGAAAGGTTGTCCGCAACTGAAAGAAGAACATTTGGTATGAATGTATTAATAGGCAGAGTTAGATCACGGGAGAGCATGAAAGATAGCGTCCTCAATAGCGGAGAATTTACATCCGTTGGATGCGAACGTGGGATAATGAACGGAGAGCCGTCTGGGTTTCTGAGGTCTTGTGAGTTAGACAATGTCATTTTTCCTATATGACATAACTCACTGCCACAGCCGTATATATGAAACCAATTCAAGAAGAATATTTCCCACTGCAGCGGTTTCCTCCTCGTCTAGATCGTCGTCATCGACTCTGTCATCAAATGTCTGCAAAATGTCATTCGCCATGCCAGCTGCTTCGGTCAGAATCAGGTCTCTCATGGGTGCATGTTGGAGCGTAGCATCATCGGGTTGCCACCGCACCCAATCAGCCACAGAATTGCAAAGGACTCGAGAAATCTTCGATAATTCCCAGGATGTAAGATCTTCCTTTGGCCATGCGAGTTGAATAACATCAGATGGGAGATCTATCTGTCCGGGAGCTCCTGATGGCGTGTATGAAATTGAACTTGCTCTAGCGATGTATGCACGAGCAAGACGTGTGAGCAATGAACGACGCATGAAATTGTGCAAGACGCGATTAGCTCCGAGAGAAAACTGGAGAGATGAAAGAGGGTTTATATCCTCTCTAAACACCGGGAAAAGATGATGTTTGAGTATCTTGGAGCAAGAAGTAGAATGTGACCCTCCAAACAAGGAATCGAGGACAGAACAGATCTTCCTTTCTGCATGTGAATGATGTTCCGGTAAAGGGTTCAGAGACAAGCGTGGGAGCGGCGATAAATAGAAGGCAAGAGCACGAAAGAGGAGTGGTAGGATGGAATCTAAATGCACATACGACATATGCTTTAGCTGACCCGACAAATATAGAAGATATGCATCTGTTGCGATATCAGCTGGATGACGTATGGATACAGGTGGACTGAGTATGGGGATGGAAGCAGAAGATTGATTTCTCCGATGAGGAAACCTACGTGGGCTTTGGTCCGTGGGAGGTTGGACGGGAGCGGGATAAATGGGAGACAGATTATGATCTGCTGGCAATAGGAGGGCAAGGTGTAACATATTTCCTAAGAACTTCAAAACATCTTCCACCTGGTCATCGAGTGGATATGTTGTGGCGTCAGAATTGTGGAAGAAGGAAACCAACAATGTGAAGTAGTCGTCGAGGCTCCGTTGACGCTCCGTGGATTCGGTGTGTGTGAGTGGATATGGAGTGAGAAGAGGATCATATGCTGATTTGATCCAAAATTTCACGAGATGAAGCATGTCATACTTGAATTTCTCCTTGTGAGGAATAACTTCGAAGAACGCAATAAATGCCCTGGATCGATATTCCCATGTGTCTGAGGACCACGGACATTGGAAGAGAGAGAAACAAGCCAGTACATCAGTGCTGGTGAGGGATGTGGACGCTGAGTTCGAGCAATACGCAGCTAGGATCTCAAAACCTGCTGCTTGCAAAGTCGATGGCGAATCCTGTGCACAAAGTGAGGCTAAAATTGGAATGAGGACGTGTAGAGATGGGCAGGGAGAAGCTGAAGGAAGTAGTGCAGAAAGGGATCGAGCATAACTCAAGGAGGGGACGGAAGGAGGGGTGAGACTCTCTATCAAAGCTTCGATAGATGGTGCTTTAGAAGGCGTTGCCGATGTAGCGGTTGCTGGTGCAGTTGAAGGTCTACGCCAGCCAAAAGCTGCAAAGGAGTTGGTGTTCGACCTGGGTCTCGTCCGATGTTCTGGTTCGTCGACCCTGCCATCCATCATGACTGTCGGCGTCAACGTCGTTATTGATGTCGCGGACACCAAACTACGATCTGGATACCCAGAAGTAGAGAGAGGAGTTGACCGTTACGGGTGTCCTACACTTCCAAAAACGTGACTTCTTCACGGACTTGCATCTCTCTGTGGTTGATCAAGGTGCTACTCGCGCAGGATGCACTCAGACGCCTTTGATGTTATTCCCTTTGAGGTTCGTGCTATTAGATGTCTGTATCGATGATGTCACAATCTTTGCCATAGGACATCAAAGGCGATTGGAAGAAGTTGGGTTCAGGCTCGTTCGGTAATGTTTACAAAGGTTTTAGTGCATCTGAAGCTTCCCTTGCTGTTAGTCCTGAAATCTCGTGTCTCCAGGAACTTATCTCGGTATCTATGTTGCGATCAAGGAGGTTCTTCCATCTAATGATTATGACGTTGCAAAATACTTCGAGCGCGAGTGGAGACTTATGAAGTAATCATTAGCTTTTGTCTCTTCTCCTGAAAATCATTGATCCAAGTCTCAGGGAAGCACGCCATCCAAATGTTGTGCTCTACCTTGGTTTATCTCGAGCTCCCGATGGTCGCATTTTCATCGTATCCGAATTCATTGAAAACGGTCCGCTCGCGTTTCCCTCAGTTCTTTTGCCGTTTTGACACTCATGTGACGATTCAAGGTAATCTCAGGACGTACATTCATGACAAGAGCAAACCATTCCCTTGGCGTCTCCGCCTCTCATTTGCTACGGATATTGCCCGCGCCCTTGCTTACCTTCATGCTCGACGATGCATTCATCGCGATTTGAAAGGAGAAAACCTCCTCGTTACCACCAACGGCCGTCTCAAAATCACAGACTTCGGTTTTGCTCGAATCGCCGCAAGAAATGACGATGAAAGCAAACGTCTCACTTTTTGTGGCACTGATTCTTACATGTCTCCAGAGATCCTTCTTGGTACCGAATTCGATCTCCCGACGGACATATATTCACTTGGTGTGATTCTGTGCGAAATTGCTGCTCGCAAACTCGCGGACGATCGACATTTCAAACGCACTCCTCCTTCGTTCGCAATCGAAACAGAGGAGATCCGCGAGCGAGCTAGCTCTGGTTGCCCTCCAGCTTTCATAGATTTATGCCTCGCTTGTCTAGATCAAGATCCAGCTCGTCGACCGACAACTCGTGTGATATTGGACCGTCTGCGAGAAATCGAGAGCGAGGTTTTAAGTCGTCCATCTGAAGCTGACGACCTCCACGTTGGCAGCATCAAATTTATGACAGGTGGTAGGAGACCAGCTGCTGCGCCCAGAATACCTAGCTTCGGTATGGGTGTTGCTAAGGGTATTACAGATGGTGCCCCAAAGGCTGCGGATTCTTCGAGTGACGAGGACACAGATGATGAGCTAACAGAGGCAGTGATCAGCCTGTCTCGCGTCGACCTCCCAAGCGCTTGGAGTGAAGCACTTACAGGTATATTATTTTCTCGTTTCTGACTAATCGAGTCTCACTTGTTTGTTACCATCATCCAGTACACACGGATGACAGTACTCGACATCTGATTGACAGTCCCCCCAGTGTCTACTCTGATTATAGCACCACTGTTATCCGGCAGCACTCCCAGCAATCCAGCGTCACCTCACCTCCTCCCTTGTCATCCATCTTGACTATCCGCGCTTCTCCCAATAATAGTGAACCTTCGCACTTCAATTCGTACCCTGGAAACGATAATAACACAGACATATCCGCGTTCTCCATCGAAACATACCAAACCGCTCATTCCTCTATCACTTTGTCAACTGCCGCCGCGACGGAGGGTGGTTCGACCATCCGCGGTATGCAGTCAACGTTGGTGCATCGTTTTACCCTCCTCAAACCCGGGGCAAGGCGGAATGGCGGAAACGCGACTCCTCCTCAGCACCGACCTTCTGGAGATGCCGCATGGAATCCTTTTGATTTGATTTTCTCGAGTGGACTTTTGACTGCAAGATGTGATATATGTACGAAACGACTGGGTTGGAAACCAGTCTTAGAATGCGATGACTGCGGTCTCAGGTAAGAACATCATCCGAGGAGCTGAGCAGGCTATCTGATATTATATATTTTTAGGGCTCATATCAAGTGCGGCGAGCTCGCTCCTCGAGATTGCGGCCTCCGTCCGATCCGGCAGGGTACACATCATGTCCAACATTCTATCTCTGCATTTTCGCATAAAGCTCCAAGGGTAAAATAGAACCCCCACCAATCCCGTACATTACTATTTCATTTTAATGTAATTCTCGTCACGAACCATCATGAACAACGATCAATGTATCCATCTTGTACCTCTCTTTATTCCACGGACCCTTGGCATATTAAACGTTGTCTTCTTTAATGTAAGGCGATAGCATACATCCCAGCGTACATCACTTTGATGTGCCCAAGAGCATCCGTTTATTGATCAGTCGCTTGTTTTGGCTTGATCGAATTCGAGCGCGGTATAGCGTGCAAAGACCTCCGGCCCTCCAACCAGAACATACTCTCTGTAAAAGTATCAATTGTGTATGTAAAAAATACTGAACATATCCGAGTAAATGAGAACAAACCTTCATAAGTCTTGGGGACGACTCTTCTCGTAAGAGGTTCATCAACAGCCCATGTGAACCTGAAGTCATTTGTCGTCTGTTCCGAGCCGGACGAAACATCGACAACATTGGCCTCGACATCAACATGCTGTTGAGAACATCAGTGGAATTGAGATCAAAAGCAATTGGCGTTTGGCGGTATCAAATGCAACACACTAACCACAAGAGAAGGATATATCTCGGACGAAGTTGTGTGCATAACCATTGCACGCAATCGAAGTATGCTGCCGATTGAAACCGGTCGTGCAAACGAGATCTTGTCCAGTGACAAAAACCGAATCCTACGACGAGTGAACAGGGTAGCGTTTGTGAATCCGAGCTAGGAGCAAGTGTTATAGAACAAGTATCTAAAAGAAAAACCGCGGGACACTTACCTCGTAAGCCAGTCTCATGAGGTAGCCTGTAAGAAATGCCAATAGAAGTAAACCAAGGTCAGTAAGTTTAAGCGTTACATATTACCTCCAAATATCTTTTGATGAACACTTCCAGATCATCGTCAGCGTAGTCCACTTACACGGAGAAACTTGCCCGACTTACTTGCGCTCTTGAGGAAACATCAACATAGAGTTCTCTAACCGGGTATCAGACATCCAGACTCTCTCATCCCCCTCCGATGCAGCGGGAATATACGCATCATTATGCTGGCCATATTTCAAGAAAAGCGTATGGAGTTCTTCAGCCTCGACTGCAGTGGGTGGGACGAGATCCAATGATTGCTGGGCCTGCAACTGACGCCTGGCCTTATTCACTAAGAAATATTAGTTTTCAACACACAAAATCTCGTGGACAACCACATAAAAAAGCACCTCGTGCAATTTCATTTAGGGCTCGTTCTTCCGGGGTAGATATTATAAGTGGTGACACTGGATGGGCGAGATTCGTATGAGCATCTCTGCAAACCATACAAAACCGGCCTATAACATCGATGAATCGCGGAACGACAACTGGAAAATGTGTGCTTAAGCGAACCCAGCATCAATGTCTCGTCGTCGCCGTCTTTTCCAATGGCTTCAAGTCGCACAACGACATCCATCGAAGACTTCCCAACATGGATAACCTGGCCCGACAATCTCGAATCAACCGGCCTTAACGGCGCCAACATATCCAATCTACGCTTCCATGATTCAAACGGCAACATAAACTCTGATCAAAATCAAAAGACTTGCCTATCTACGGCCGCAGTAACAATATAGAACCCCCTTTCTTCTATATTTCCCAATGTCTGCACGTCGGGCCCAAGATTATGTTTGTACGCCACCGATCCTGCTAGACCATCCAAATGCTCAAAGATTTTCCCAGTCCGTATCCCTCCCAAAGCGTTGGTGTACTGTTCCAAGAGCTGCGGCGACGATGCAAACGGGAGAAGTATCTCGCAATACGAGTCGTTCATACGCCTCGGAGTCGCAACAAATGTCGAAGGGTGACGACCTTGACTAGAACTAGACGGTTTCTTCGCATTCAACAGAGATTCGGACCACAGAATCGGCGTCCGCATTGGCATTACGCTGTATACAAGTACGTCAAAGTACTCAAATCAATGCAACAGACATAGCACGAGATAATCTGTGGATTTACGGGCGCTGTGCAGGATCCAAATATTTCCCTGGTAGTATAAAGAATTAACACCAACCCAGACTCTTATACTAGCGAGAAAAGCCAACTGACGAACAACCTTTAACATCCTATCCATACTTTGTACATCTTGCACATCTTCTAGCGTGCTCTGGGCCGGTTTGTATACCGAGTTTTCTTGACCAAGGATCGAGTACTGTCTTGTTGCGGTTCTGAAGGAAATGTAACATGACGAAGGGCTGCGACTACCTAGATGAACGGTCGCTCGACTAATGAACGAGAATCGCATCATCATGAATCTAAAACCTGAGGCTGTCGAGCGACGTAGTACGTACTATACTACAACGGCGCTTTATTGTATACTACTCCCGGTTCTAGTACACCCCCCGCCCTGGTTATTTGCTTGGTGCATACGTATTCACGAGCTCTTTGCAAAGTAGGTATAATCGCCTGGTTTATGATTGGCCTTGATTGATACTGGTACAGGTATGTGCAATGTAGTAACGGTGGCTACAGCCTATCACTACTACTAAGGGAGACCCTCAAACTACTGCTATTTACAAGCAGGGAACAAAAGTTTGTACACTGCTACATATGCCCACTCCGATATCAACCCAACGTAGGATAACTAGAAACAAGAATAAACTGTACTTTGAGCACGTCTCACGGAACTTCATGAGTTTCTGGGATTTTGTCTAGCCGGTGGTCCTCGTTTACTGGCTGGCTCCCAGGTGCTGTTACAGTTTGTCCATAATCTGTGAATCCATCAAGTTCTGTATTGGTATATGTCGTCCCAGTCAAACCTGTGGAGTCTGTAACCGTTTGTTTGCCTTTGTATCCGGAGAAACGGATATGTGAAGACATTTCTATGTCCGTTAGCGTGGGACGGTTTAGTCCTCTCAAATTTAGCAACATTCGAGATCCCTGCCATCAAATCAGGTCAAACAAGAAAAGAAATAGGCAGAGGGGAAACGGACAGCTATGCAGCCGACAGTATTTGAAGGTGTCACGAAGAGGGATGAGAGGAACGGCGGAGCGTATTCAAAAACGAACAGGTTCACGATAAGGAGGACGAAAACACTGTCATAGCGTTTAATATATCAATACGCCGGGTTGTAACGAAATACTTACACGGCAAAATAGATGGTTGAATCTCGGGCCTACGGGACGATGTTCAGCCAGTAATTTTGAAAGAAAAAATCAGTACCTACCATAAGAACTAGAGTTGGAGGTGCAGAAGACCTCGTTCTCCACCATGAGAACGCTCTCCAGATGACAAGTCCGAAAAACACACCTTATGAACGTCGACGTCTGAAGCTCATTACTAAACGAAGACCGACTCACTTTCGATAATGACTGGGGCAATCCTGTAAAAATGATCATGAGGAATTACACAGAGGGGAAGGGATAGAAAAACGTACCAATAACCAGCAATTATAGGAGGGACACTAGCGGCGTAACATCCAGGCAGGGAGCTGAAGTCCTGAACGACTAGTTGGAAAAAGGTCGTCAAGTCACAGAAGCCATCATACGAAGATCATGCGTACGTACTCAAGACAGGTTCACCAACGTAATCCTTGATTGTCAGGCCCGTAAGGGTAATAGTTCCAGCTGTTGGTGAGATACCGTCAGGAACAAAACTGACACGAGTGATCAAGTGCCTACCAGCATACAGAAATACAGCGAGACATAGCACTGGCTATGAGCACAATTAGTAGTTCATCGCGAATTTGATCTCAACCAACCGTATTGTCTGCGTCTTGGGAAAGAATGAGTATCGTGCGAGTGATTGTAGAAGAGAGAACAAACGGACACAACGCCCACACACGCGACAGCAACAACCCTGTTCAGGATGTTTCAGAAAATGGGGCACTTTAATTCTGATGAACTATACCTTCAATCGAGGCTTGAGTGACGGTTATAGTACTAGATGATGACATTTAGCGAATGATGTAAGAGAATCTATAGGACATACACTACAAGCCACCTAAGGTAGAAGACGCAAAACTGGGGAGGGTCACGTTTTGTTTGATAGGATGATGGAAGGAACATACGCCTGGCTGTAGATGTGTTTGTGAAGAGGCTGGACAGATGTTGAATTGGTCATGCACGAAAAGGCGTATCTGAAACTCACCGATCCCATTAAAACTGGAGGAAAGTCAATAAAATAAGGCAAGATGAAATATCAAGACATACACAAGCATGGATACAACAATATAACGGCTATGCGCATTAATTAGCTACGAGAATGATGGAAAATTTGTTCGATTTAACTCACTTTATAAAATAAACAATACTTGGAATCGACAATCGGAATCTATACACATGTCTGAACGCGAGATGGTGCGGAGTCTAGCGTAGTGACTCACGGCCACATTTTTGTGATCTAACATAGATAAATGTGGGTCGCGGTTTGCATGATATCCTTGAAGAATGAATACCTCGTCACCAAAAGTAATCAAGGCGTCCCATAAAAGAACTGTTGCGCAGACGATCGTCACATAAGCGACGGCAAAAGCCTCCTGAGCCATAACATCGTAACTTGCGGCCGACATGTTGCTATAGTTTGAAGGAAGGGATAGAGAAGATCAAGATGGGGGCATTGAGGGATGATAAGTATAAGAACGCAGGTGACAATAGCGCCACTTTTGGAACTCGAAAGCAGAAGACAAGGAGCGATGAGAGACGGGGGGAATAGTAAGGACAAAAGAGACCAGTGAGTCAGTGAGAGACAATCCTCAGAGCCCCAGATAAGCAGTCACAGAATGAAGTACTAGTTACTGGAGTCGTAAGACGACCAACGACCATGCGGATATATTATATATAGCATGCGGTCCACACCCTCGTTGCGACTGGACGTTGGATAATGGGCACGAGGAGTACGTACTGCGGCTTCTTCCCTCCGACCGAGTCCGATGGAACATTGAAGTCTATCTGACCTTTCCTTCTTTGTCCCATCATCGATCATCATCATCATCATCTTCCCCCATCATGAACAACTACCCTTCAACCAATCCAGAGCTTATCGACCAGCTCAACCTCATCAAACATCCAGAGGGCGGGTATTTTGCAGAAACGGATAGACAACCCTCTGAGGTCCTATCGCCCTTTGCTAGTCGGTCCTCTTCCTCTTCCCAGGCAGACCGCTCATCATCGTTAATCATCTCAGAGAACAACCCAAGAAGTCTCGCTACTTCGATTTACTATCTGTTGACCTATGACAGCCCAGACGGTGTGGTTCATATGAACAAGTCAGTGGCAAGTATCTTCCCACTCGTCAGTCTCATTCAGATCATACAACCTTCGATAACGTAGACGTACCACGTCCTCCACCAAGGCAGAGCGCAATACACTCTGATCACCCCAGGATCACCCCCCAAGATTGAAACAAAAATCATGGGCACAAACGCTGGAGAATTGGTAACTATCTATGGCCTTTACAGCACTCTTTTGATCTTTCTCACAACTCCCCTCTCTTTCGACGCCTTTTTTCTAGCGTCAATTGATCGTTGGAACCGGTGTCTGGAAAATGTCTCGCATTCTCCCAGAAGATCGTGATCTTGTCCCCAAGGAAAAAATCGGTTGTCTCATTACCGAAGTGGGTAGGTGTTTATCCTCTTTCTTTTTGGAATTGGTTACCTGGGTTGTTCATCGCTTCGGTCTTAACTCAGTTGTCCCCGGATTTCACTGGGAAGATCACATGTTCCTGACCACAGAAAAGTTGAACGAACTTTTCCAAGATGCCCCAGACAGACAAGAAAGGATCAATCAATTCATTCCCTTCGTGAAGAAAGCACCCGCCTGACAAACCAAACATCGTCTATAAGGAGTTGTTGTATAATCTAAACCAGTCACTGGCACCTTCTATCTACGCTTTCCAAACCTGTCTCTTTCGGCTACTGGGATGGAAAAGTGCGAATTTCCAACAGCTAGGTGAATTAACATATCAGTGAACGAGGTCAATTCAATGTGTTAATGGACAGCGAACCTAGAATGTGTATGCACTAGCTCCGGGAACGCCTTTCGGCCTTCTTCCGTGAATGTCGGCCAATGAGGCGATGTACTTGGGTCGTGGTGGGTCACGATGAAGCTAACAAAGTATCAAATAAGTAAGTGGCGGCAAGAAGATCTTAGTTACTTACGGAAGCAAAAACGACACATCAGAATTAGCTCCGAACCAATTCATGTTTGCTATATAGAAAGCACAAAAAAGGCAATAAAGCATGGCGTTAGGGTGGAATCCCGGTAAGATCGGCTGTAGATCACTGACATATAATCATCCCCCTGAATACTTCGTCGGAATACACCGATATCAAACGCTCGCAATTCACATTCGCCAACTACATATATGTAATTGAACCGGCAATTCCCAACATCCGGTCTGTATTGCGTCAAAGGCTCACCTGAGAGTTCATCTGGTCGGCAACGGTCCGACCCAGCGACTCCAATCTGTCCAACATGCTGTCACGACCGAAATGTCCAATAGTCTCCTTGAGCAGTTCGACGTCTTTCTTGACAACTCTGACTGAAGGGATACACGATGGGGACAGAATATCACTCAGAGAAATCCCGTTATTATTCTTTTGTGTGAAGAACAGCACATCTCCTGTGCAATAAAGAAAACAATACGTCATCAATGCTATTCGTAACAGGACTGAGGGGATCATGTAGAACTCAAACCTTTAAAATGTAATTGTAGCATATCACAGAAACGAGTGACATATCCGATAAACCCGCGGAAATCCGGATGTCTGGGAGTCATCTTCGACATACTAGCGATCCGATAGATGTTGTTGAGCCCCCGTATTATGGTATTCTGTAAAATAAGAAAAACAATTATGTTAGTTACGACGGCTACAAGCGAAAAGATACGTTATTACATACCTTCATCAAGGCCATGATAAGCGGAAGAGACCTCCTGGAGCTACATGCATTTCTTGAACATGGGTCGAGAAAACAACAAGGATAAAAACGCACTCCATCTTCTCCGGATCAACAGAAAGCGTGGGGAATAATACCAGAGGATAAATGCTCATAGCTCTGTTCAGCCAAAGGGCAGATGTTCGAGTTGAAGTATGGGATGCCCGGAAAGCATTTATATATGCACTGTCGCAGACCTTTGTCCTCAAGTCCACAAAGCCACCGTCACAGTGGTCAAGTGGCCTCTCTGATAATGGAAAGAGTCGTAGATCAACAAATTAACCAAACAAGTCCCATTGAAGAAGCAATGTACTAACATATTTTGAGATGAACTGATCAGACAGCCAAAAAAGTCGACAACCAATAATGTTTCGTCATTAAGGGTATTGTTTGAATATCCGGGCCAAACAAGAACCAAGATGAGCGCTGTAGGACTAGGTTTCACAATAAATCAAACTCGTCGCATAAATCAAACTCGTCGCATAAATCAAACTCGTCGCATAAATGGCAAAGCTGTGGCTGGCAGGAAGACATGGCTACGAATACGTGGCCGTTGAACGTGAAGGATGGCCGGCCTGTCCACCACTGGGGAGTCTTTGAATGAGAGTCAAAGGGGGGTCGCTGTGGCAGATAACCTTTATTAGTAGCAAGACGCGTCGAGTCGTTGACCTCATCAAATTTGGTCTTGGTGGCACTGCACACGTTCCAGCCTCAATAGTTGTAACGTATTTTGGTCTCCCCTCACTCTCGTTTCTTTTTGAAAGCAATGCCGTCAAACTCTTCGTCGGCAGAACAATCCTTCCGAAACAACCTCTCCCAATTCCGATGGTCATCAGGCGTAAATGACGACTCGCAGCCGCAACAACAACAAGCCTCCTCAAATCCCTTTTCTCGATTCTACAATGCCATAGGCAGTGGCGGCGGATATCTTCCTCTGCGATCTAGCGACCGATCAAACGAGGAAGAAGCTTATTTTACGCTTTCCAGATGGGATAGGTACTGTGCCGTCATCCATTAACGAATCAACATACTCATAGCAAAGGACTCTCCAACCGCCGATATGTACACAGACTATTGGGCTTCGGTGCATGTTTGATAGGAGCTGCTGTATGCTTCTTCGTCGCATTCATAACAATGCCGTTACTGGCCCTGCGTCCCGCGAAATTCGCTCTGGCCTTCAGGTCTGTCATACGTCTTCTATCAACCATCTATTGTCGCGAATCTATTCTCATGCAAAGTACACAGTTTAGGCAGCTTATTGGTCATGTTCGGGTCTGTCCCAATCTTCCCTCTTACTCCAACTCAACGTCGCGCTCACAACGACCCTTTCGCAGCTTCGCAGTCCTCGTAGGACCAATAACGCACCTTAAACACCTCACATCCAAAGAACGCCTCCCATTCTCTGCCGCATATATTACGAGTCTCGCACTGACTCTCTACTTCTCTCTTGGGGTACGTATTCTAGTCCTCCCTCTTTTGCGTAATACAACTCTAGCTGATCTGTCGTTACGCAGGCTCGCTCCTACATCGGGTCTCTCGTGTGCGCGATAGTCCAAATGGCGAGTTTGGTGACATACATTTTTGCCTATTTCCCTGGCGGGGTGACTACTCTTCGATACGGCGGGAGTCTGGCCATCCGAAGTGCTTCGTCATTGCTGCCTCGATAGCTATGATGCACACATTGGCAATATCTACCTTTGCTACTATGTAGGTTTATTGGTTTATTCTTTTCACGGATCCGTCCAGTAAAGCTTGGGATTTCGAGAAGAAACACAGATTGTATGATGACAGATGAGGGATATAAATTACCGCACTACAGAAACTACTTCAAATTTAGCTTCCCCCTTCTCGTTCCCTTTCGCAATTTCATCATCTGAGCCCTCTTGGCTGGTACGGTCAACGGTTGAAACGGGACCTTTGAACCAATGCTTTCCTCCATACTTCGGGAAATAGTAATACACCAACGAGAGGGTCATAATACCGCCTAGAACAACAACACTGAAGTTCATCCCACTGACGCCCGGGTTTGGCGATGTCGGGAAAAGAAACACGATACACATAAAAACCATATAGACGACTGCTATGACGGCCACTGGGGTGCTCTTCAAGAAATGAGTGACAAGTTGGACTAAAATCAGAACGATGACATACAAAGATACCTAACGAGAAGGGGCCTGATGTAGGAGCTTCAGCAAAAAAAATAGATCAACAGCAAATCTCACACACCAGGTTTAAAATCATTTTTGAATACGAATCGAGCTGTAATCGGAATGCTGTAAGCCACGTATAGGGCTACAATACTTAAGGTAAACACGGCTCCGATAGCCTGCTGACCAGCAAATGCTAATAAGCACAACAGTGTGGCTAAAATGCAAGTGAACCAGACGGTGTTAATAGGCGTTTTAGTATAGCTGTTCATTCGATAAAGCCATGACGAAAACGGAAGAGCCCCGTCTCTCGCAAAAGCAAAACTCTGTCGCGACGCGGCCAAAACCTGACAAAAAAGATCAAGTTTCGTAAAGAAAGTGATCTTGTTTGAACACTCGCCATGCTAGAACCCATCATGTACCTAGAAAACAGATGTAGTTGATTAGAATGCGCAACATTGCAGCGTTCAGATGGAAGGACGGACTGTACTATGACGACGACGGCCCAAAGGGCCAGGGTTCCTTTTTTACCGAAGCTCTGGAAAAATATCTGCGCCATCGGCTGTCCGATACCGTTGTTGTATATCAAGTCAATATTCGACCCCATACAAAATGCCAGCGCCACATTTATGGCTTAAGATGTGTCAAAACGTTTATAAATTCATGATTTCTCAAAGGTCTTACCCCAACCAAGCACGCCTGCAATAGCTATAGCGTTGACTATTGCCCAAGGAACTGCCGTTGCAGCATTGGATGCTTCTTCACTGATATGTACACTAGAGTCAAAGGAGCCTGGCCATCAAGTAAGCTATATACTCAACAGAAATGAAGATCAAGTTCGTACAAATCGTCCATAGTGGTGCCAGGAAGCTCAAGATAAATGCGTATCCGTCAGGCCAACCATTAACTGGATAAGTTACGTGAATATGCACAAACCAAAAGAAAGGAAAATACTGACTATTTGTAAAGTTCCCAAGAGCAAATTTCGCGCTGTTTCTGTATTCAGAGGGTGTAGCAATAGGGAGCGCGATTATAACGGCAAGACACAGACTAAATAGCAATAAAAGTATGGAATTATTCCCATAATCACAGCACACGCACATGACATTGAGACACACGTAGACTGTTTGCAACCGTGCCAGAATCCGAGTCCCAAAGCAACACAACACTGCGTGAGAAAAGACTATCCCCACGTAGATACCGCTAATAGCACGTCAGCTGGAACCGTGGAGTAAAACATAAGATACATACAAGGTCTCGCCGCTTGTCGCAATCCAAGCTTGGTCGGAACCTATAGCAGCTGCAGCAGCGACTTGGACAGCACAACCCCAGTCGATAGAAGCAATTGCTACGAAACTGATCAGCTGATGAACAAACAGTGAGGTTGGCTGGTAGAATACGAACATGCGATGGAACCTATGGTGTTTGCATCTGCAGACAAGGATCAATATCAATTACCACATATGCACCAGAAACAAGGACGAACACCCGACTATCCAAGCAAGGAGGTTGCGGGACCGTGGAGAAGATAACGCATGGGTCCAAAAGTAGAGACCTCCACTTGTTGGTTGGGATGACCCAAGTTCTGCCATAGCGAGACCTATAAAGAGAACAAAAATACTTGCTACGAGCCATCCCCAAACCATTGAAGATGTACCACCATTGGGAAGGGCGTAAACAAGAACGGAAGCAATGCTCGGAAGTAAACCTATAATACTGAAAGCGATACCAAATACTTCTAGTGGGGTGAAAGCTCGTTGAAACTCTTGCTTATACCCCAAACTAGCGAGGAGAGCCTCATCTGCAAGACGTTGCTGTTCGTTCATGATAGATGTGGAGCAAAGAGAGCGCCGAGAGCCCCAGCAACAACTTTTTGAACTTATGGCTTACGCCGGATAAGCGATTATCGGGTCCGAGGCGCTGCTTGATAACCGAGCCATAGATAAGAAATAAGGAAGCTCAAGAAAACGCAAGGCTGGGGGTCAGAATCGTGCACAACAACAAATAGGATGCTCAAGGTAGACATGACGTTGCGAGTAGTTGGGAGAAGCTTCATGAAGCTGCAATTGAAACGTCAGTGGTGATCCGAGTCTTTACCAGTAAACGTGGAGGCTAGTTGGACCCCAAATACACCGTTTTCACCGTGACATCAATTATGGAGCAAAAAAAAAATCTTATACCTGCTTCAAAAACGCTCCATTATTCCTCTGCAAAGTTACATTGACGAAATGCATCTTCACTTTTCTGCATTCATTTATTTGTGTGGTAGCCACGTGGAGTGTTTGGGGTCTCCAGGTGACACGCGAGTGACTCTGACGTGGCGTCAGCCACCTTGGCCAAATAAATTCCAGCTCAACTTGACGTGTTGCTCTTCCAACTTGTTATTTCTTTCTTTCATCTCTCCATGATTTCTCGCTCTGCTCGTCGTCCATCGAGGACACAGAGTCGCCGTATGGCCTCTTCTCTGTCTTTCATCTTCTTTGCATTCGTCGCCTTAATCCTTCTGTGCCCTGTCGCTGTCAATGCTGATGAGGACAAAAAGTCGGAATACGGAACAATCATTGGTATAGGTGCGACGACTTGGTCTAATCATTTATTGTAGTTGCTTATAACTACGTTCAGATTTGGGAACCACCTACTCATGTGTTGGGTAGGATGAATGGATCGTCATTATTATTTTACTTTTCTTATTTTCTTTTACAGTGTACAGCAAGGTGGACGCGTAGAAATCATCGCAAATGACCAGGGTCATCGTATCACTCCTTCATGGGTCAGCTTCACTGATGAAGAACGGCTGTACGTTTCCATGGTGTCTCTTTTGCTTCCTGCTTACGCATGTTTGTTAAAGTGTTGGGGACTCGGCCAAGAATGCATTCCACACAAACCCTGAGAACACTGTCTTTGACGCCAAACGTCTCATTGGTCGCAAGTTTGATGAACCAGATGTTAAGCGTGATATGAAACACTGGTGCGCTCTCATACCATGTTTTATGGTTAACGTTTTAGTTAATCAATCATTTGCTTTCAAAGGCCATTCAAGATTGTGGATAATGGAGGAAAACCATCAATTTCCGTCCAGCACAAAAACACTAGACGCGACTTCGTAAGTATTGACTATTTTACTGTCCGCTTCTAAAGTATAATATATTCTAGACTCCCGAAGAAATTAGTGCCATGATCCTTGTCAAAATGAAGGAAACGGCTGAAGCTTACCTTGGAAAGAAAGTCACTCATGCTGTCGTTACTGTACCAGCTTGTAAGTTACTTCCGCTGTTGTCGATTTTGTATTATGCTCACCTTTCATAAGACTTCAATGACGCTCAACGTCAGGCCACCAAGGATGCTGGTGTTATTGCCGGTCTTCAAGTCCTCCGTATCATCAATGAACCAACGGCTGCTGCCATCGCTTACGGTCTCGACAAGAAGGGTGGAGAAACTCAGATCATCGTTTACGATCTTGGTGGTGGAACCTTCGATGTTTCCCTTCTTTCCATTGATGACGGTGTTTTCGAAGTCTTGGCTACCGCCGGTGACACACATCTTGGTGGAGAGGATTTCGACAACAGAGTCATCGACTACCTGATCAAACAGTACAAGAAGAAGACCGGAACTGATGTCACCAAGAATTTGAGGGCTATGGGTAAATTAAAACGTGAGGTTGAGAAGGCCAAGCGAACCTTATCTAGTCAGCAATCGACTCGTATTGAAATCGAGTCCTTTGAGGATGGCAACGACTTCTCTGAGACCTTAACCAGGGCCAAATTCGAGGAACTTAACATGGATCTCTTCAGAAAGACGATGAAGCCCGTTGAACAGGTTCTCAAAGATGCTGGCCTCAAGAAAGACGACATCGACGAGGTTTGTTTCCCTTCGTTTTTATTTAGTTTCCCAGCTTATCCTCGCTTAGATTGTTCTTGTCGGTGGCTCGACCCGTATTCCCAAGGTCCAGCAACTTCTTAAGGAGTATTTTGGCAAAGAACCCTCTAAAGGGATTAATCCTGATGAAGCCGTTGCGTATGGAGCTGCCGTTCAGGGTGGTATCCTTGCTGGTGATGATGGTCTTGACCCTGGTCTTGTTCTTGTTGATGTTTGTCCACTCACTCTCGGTATCGAAACTACTGGTGGTGTCATGACGAAGTTGATTCCTCGTAACACCGTTATCCCCACTCGCAAGAGTCAGATGTGAGTTTATAGTCACCGTTGCTTGCCAACTGACTTATTGGAAAATTAACAGCTTCTCAACTGCGGCCGATAACCAGCCGACAGTTTTGATCCAGGTGTTTGAAGGTGAACGCTCTCTGACCAAAGATAACAATCTTCTTGGTAAATTCGAGCTGTCTGGTATTCCTCCTTCGCCTCGTGGCGTCCCTCAAATTGAGGTCACCTTTGAGATCGATGCCAATGGTATCATGAAAGTCTCTGCCTCTGACAAGGGGACGTAAGTTGCTTCTTACGCTTAGCGAGTGAATTATGCATTGACCGGGGCTTTGCAGCGGTAAATCCGAATCGGTCACTATCACTAACGAGAAAGGCCGCCTCTCCCAAGAGGAGATCGACCGTATGGTTGCCGAGGCTGAAGAGTTCGCTGCTGAAGACGAGGCACAAAGAAAGCGAATTGAGGCTTTGAACAGTCTTTCTTCGTACATATACGGATTGAAGACTCAAATCAATGATTCGGAAGGATTGGGTGGCAAGTTAGATGATGATGACAAGAAAACACTCCTCAGCATGATTAAGGAGACAACTGACTGGGTTGACGAGAATGGGGCTACTGCTAGTGTCGAGGACCTGGAAGAGAAGCTCCAAGGTACGTAAATGTTACTCTGTGCTTGTATTTTATTCACCATCTCTGCAGAGGCTCAGAACGTGGCTAACCCGATTACGGCTAAGCTTTATGGTGGAGGATCATCAGAATATGCTCCGGGACCAGAAGATGAAGAGGATCCTTTCCATTCGCATGATGAGCTATGATTCAGGTTATTCTTGGATCAAAAGTAACGTTTCTGTAGTACCCCCTGTTCCGTAGCTTATTAGAACGAAGGTTTATTATTGGCTCTCTTGATTTGATTTCCGCAGGACCCTGGAAAGAGTTTCAAAGACGCTCGTTGAAATAATGAGCCGTATGAGCCTGTGAGGAGGGTCCATATAATCTACAGAACTGTACAAAGCGCTGATTAGAAGAAAAGTGCTGCTACACGACACCAATAATACAAAGCAGGCAAGAAGCAACGTAGCCAGACAAAAAAAAAACAAGATAAAATGCTAGAGTAGTATATTAGCGGGAAGATCCATCATCAGAATCAGAAGAGACAGGTGCGACATATATCGCGCGATAAGGTAATTTGACATGACGAGGCGTAGGGTAGATGGGGGTAACGGAGAGAATAAGGCGGAAAGCGTCTTTACCATTGAGGTAGAACCGGAAGAGACGTTTCTCGCGAATGAATCCGAGGGATTCATAGAGAGACAAAGCAGCTTGGTTGTCATATTCCGTCTCGAGGACGACCTAAGCAACCAGGAAAGAGCCATATTAACTTAAACGGACAGTATGGCTAGTGCAACATGCAAGGGACTCACTTCTTGAACGCCATCCCGTTTCATTCTCTCTATTGATTGACGCACGAGCGAGCTTGCTAGAATAATTCATGAGCAGAGAAACGAAGGTGAGGAAGGCAGACAGACCTATCCCACGTTTGCGCCAATTCTTGTGAACGCTAAGCATAGCTATGTATCCACGGTTCCTAGACTCTTTGTGGATGGCTTGCTTACAGACTATGCAACCAACTGGGATGTCTGAATCTTCTGTATATGCCTAAATAAATGCGGCAAGTATGGGGTTATGTTGTGGTATTTGCGATCAAAGGCAAACTCACAAGGAAGGAGAGATGTGGCCTGCACAAGCGTCAGTATGTAATAGGGAAACCATGGATATGGAAGTACACACCACTGATTGAGAAAGTAGCGGTAAGTGTAGATAACATAGGGCTCGGAGAGTTCATGCTGAACAAGAGAGATAACATGGGGGAGATCAGGCTCGCCTGTGTATTGTCTGTAAGATATCTGCGACATGGATCTGTGGTGGGGGCAAGATTGGCACAACAGAGAAGCAGACGGCAGGCAGACGGTCGTTCGACCACGAGGCCAAATGCGTGAGACGCGTTGTGCCTCGGAGAACAACTTCTATCAGTGAACTCTCAACGTCTTGAGGCTTTACGCGTTCTGTCTCAAAATACTATTTCAACTTGGGTGGCCCCACATCGACACAAAAATTTGCCAGGAGAATGGCCTCCTTGTCGCGTCTGCGGACCGCGCTCGTGGCTGCGCTCAACCCCACTGGATTTCAGCGCGCTGAACAAGAGTTGTTCGATCAGCTTGTTACGCACACACAACAGTTGCTCACCTTGAGTGAAGTTGGCCCTAGGAGTCCACAGGAACAACGAGAACTTGAATCCGGTGCGCATTCATCATTTCGATCTTGCTGGAAGACATGTATCTAATTTCCTAAATTTATAGGAAAAACAACTATCAATGGAAAAACTTTAGCAGTCAATACAGACTTTTCCAGACAGGTCATCCTTATCTCGCAACACCTCGACTGCTCCGAGCGATATGTTGCAGAACTGTTGCGTACCGTCATGCTTAACAACCCGAACATATCTACCCTCGAATGCGTCGAGTTCACTATACTCGAATTTCACAACCGTCGACGACAGCTTGCCGATTGCCTGCGTTATCTGTTCGAAGCCACAACTTTCGCACCGTTTCCAGACTCCCTCCCTATACATAAACAACTCGACTCATACGTACGACAGCAACTCGTCACTCCTGCCGTTGCTGGAAAGACGCATCTAGCGCACAAAATTCTCTTACAAATCCAAACCTTGAATCAGCTCGTCACAAGGGTGTATACAGCAAAACAGAACGCTGTTAGTAATACCCAAGTGAACGGTGGTATGTATTCCTAGCTCGTGAAACATTTCACTCAATTTCGACCATTGTTATTCAGACACAATCAACCTTGGGCAAGATATACTCAAAGCGCGATACGACTCTTTGAGATACGAACGCCGAAATCTTGCCTTCGCTTTCTACTTTATGGCTAAAGCGGGATACCTCACTCCTCAAGATATACAAAAAACCGTGGATTGGTTATCGTCCAATTCTCGCGAATCGATGTCCTACTACCTTCTTACCGCTACACTCGTTTCCCTCGATGTCGTACCTTCTGATTCCGACGCAGGCCATATGCGCGTGACATTGGCAGCGAGCAAGGAGCTTGTGGCATTCATGAAGAAAAAGCTCGACGTTGCAAATACAGAGTGGAACGATGCTGGTCTCAAAGCTACCATTCTTTTGAAGTGGACATTGTTCTTGACGGAGTCGAGACATCAAGATCCATCATTGGAACACATCGACGGTTTCAAAACAGAGCAGCTCGAAACACAGATTTGGAACGCCGTTCAGGGAGATGCCTTCACATACCTGGCTCGATCTGTTACAATGCTCAACAGGAAGCGCGGAAAAAACATATCGGTATCATACTTGTCTCCTTCAATCCAATTTACCGAGCAAGAACAAGTCGAGATGCCTACAGACGACTTCAAGGCGCTTGTCTTCGATGCCTTCGAAACACTTATCCGTTCCCTTCTTACTCACGCTTCTTCAGAATTACGAAAGATCAAGCAGCGACAAGAGGACTTCCTGCTAGCTTCAGTTCGGAACGACCGATCTAGATTGTTCCGCCAAAGCCAGTCAATCCCGTCAGGATCCAGTATTAGCTCAGAGGCAGAGAGGCACCCGCGAAATGATGTTGCGACGTTGCTGTCTTTCATCGGACTCTTATATTCTTCCTTACCTGCGGAACGAGCCTTGCAGTTTTGGGGAGCTGCACCTCGTGGACCGTTGTCGCATGTCGAACAAGCTGAGACTTCTTCAGGAAAATTACCAGCTTTTCTGCAGTGGGCAGTCTGGTCAACTCAAACTCGGGACGTTGATATGTCCACTGCTTTATATGACATGCTCTCTGGGTTAACAAAAGGCCAGCAATGCAGTGAATTAGGATACAACTTCTTGGCCAAGGGAGGCGGAGAAGTCGTTCCAGGAGGCGCCCTTCAATCTTCTGGTTCATCCCCGTCACCTGGCATTTCGCTAAACTTCATCTTCGGGACATTGGATTCTTGGGCATCTGCAGGAGCCAATCAACCTCCTCAGACGAGTTCCGCTTCTCAGTATGGCTTGGCATCTCAACCTCCACCTCCGTCACATTCGCGACAGTATCAATTGAACCTAAATGAAAAAGAAGTACGGTTGGCACAGGCATTTTTGAAGCTGCTGTCTACGATTGCAGCCCATTCTGTGGCTGTCCGAATAGCTCTTTCTGGCTACGCACAGTTTCGTGCAATACCCACACTCGTATCCCTTATTCCACTGGGGATACCGCTAGAGTTGAAAGGCGCGATTTTTGAAACTCTTGCAGCATTTTGTGAGCCAGGCGGAGGGAGCTCCGGTGTGGAAATATGCAAAGCTGTTTGGTCCCTAATGGAGAAGTTGGAGGTTATAAATGTCAGGATGAGTGGTAGCAGCGGAATAACAATGGTAAAAGGCGTCGAGGTCGAGTTGGAAGAGGTTGAAACAGTTCACAAGATGTATCCTGCTACAATCCCTTTCCTGAAGCTCCTCAGTACTCTGATACATACTCCAAAACGCGTGCCTTTGAAGGATCGGTTCATGGAAGTAGAACCTGTCCAGACTATTCCAGAGGCCCTTGGCCAGCCATATAGACTTCCCGGAATTGGACCTTTCGTCTCGTTCGTTGTCAACAACGTGTTTTCCAAGATTTCAAGCAGAGACTATGCACGACGAACCGATCGGTGGCAGATGAATGATCTCTGTCTGTGCTTCATCGAGAGATGTCTTGCAAGCTATGATTTGGAATCACTTGTCACCCCCGTCGAAGAGCTGCAAGTGAAAGGAGACTCCATCATACCGCTGTTGGTTCATCCTGGATACGACATCATGAAGCGTATACTGTCAAACACCCCTCTCCAGGCCAGCCTTCTAGCATACATCGTAGAAGGAATCGAGGGACTTGATAAGGGGCTCGCAGAAGAAGAATACTATTTCCAGACCACCATGATTAGAGTGCTGAGGATTATACTTCGTGTTCTAGAAATTCAAGATATCTTCCTGGATGTCCTGATCCCAACACTTTCGGACTATAATAGCGCTCAGTTCGTTGGAGTAGTCCATTCACGGTCGTACTTCACTCGGTTCCATCAAGCGCTGTCATTCGGTTCTCAATACGTACCATCAGTGGTCTCGTACATCCTATATCCCCAGTATCCCGAATTAGCCCTTTTGTCCGTGAAGATTCTGTCGTCCCTTGCTGCTTCCACTACTATTACAAATCTCAACGCCTTGATTGAACGGAGTGCAGAATCGGAACGGATTTTAGCAGGATATCAGAATGCGATGGATGCAGAAACCTGGGAAGATGTAGTCCAGGCAGAAGTCGTCACAGAACAGAGCACAGGCGCTGGAGCATCCGATCTTGAAGAGCCCCCCGAAGCTATCACCCAAGGAATAAAGTTAGCTATCTTGGACCTGTTCGTACGGAACACCAACTCCGGCCGCGTCTTCCCAAACGTGACCCATTTCCTTCTCCTGGGAGGTATGGCTTCGGATCAACAGATCCAGGACCCACATGCGTTAGGTGCGAGAAGGACTTGTATCCACTCCATCTTAGATGCTCTCAACACGGGCATACCTCAGTGGAAAGGAAAAGACCGAGCAGGGAGTCAGCCATTGGATCCGCTATTTGTTGTGCTTCCCGGGTTGGCGGAGCGTTGCTACAAAGTTGTTCAGCAGTTATGTGAGCATCCAAGAACATCGGATTTTACGATGCGTTACCTGCGAACCCGGGAAAACTTTTTTGTTCGACATTTGGCCGCGGTACCGTTCACAGTCCCAAGTGTGGTCGACGACCCATACATCGAAGTTCTGTATAACGACGAATCACGAGTAACAACCACAGTCGATGCTATAACCGCTTTCTTAAGGCTCCGGTCTTCTGTCTTCTCTTTAGTCGCCTTGGAGCTCCATGTTCTGACAGCAAAAGGGCACAACAAGAGCGTCACTGAATTATTAGAGCTGCTGTTCGGCAATGACGATGGGTACGTCGATGAAGATGAAAACTGGGAAGATGCGTTACTCAGACCTTTCCATGAGGTCGGTCAGTCACATTTACGAATCATTGAGCTCCTCCAGTCGCTCGACTTTGATTGGTCGGACAGCTTAAATGTTCAACCCGTGCAATTGGAATTTTTACAGCTGAACTTACAGGCGTGCACGCGGATTGACGAGTTCGGATGCGAAGTTGTCGACCGAGCAGCATTATTTTCCTTGCTGACCATCGCACGTCGAGTACTTCACGCGCAAGGCCGGTTGGTGACGCCTGCACATGTCGAACATTTGAAAGCGGAGACGACATATATTTTGGAAAGCTGCGCCGTTGAAAACCATCGCCGACAAGTCCATCATGCCGTATTGATTAGCTATCGGGCATGGAGAAGCCTGCTGGATATGGCGCTGATGAAGTGTTTTGACCGTCTCCCTCATGAGCGACGGGAGAGTATGCTTTTCGACTTATTGCATGTCCTTCCCAAAACCTTGCGGTCGCCAAATATTCAACAAGAAACCGCAATGCTGCTATCAGAAGTCATTTTATCATCCATTACCAAGTTGCGAGAAGATAGACAACATCAGGTAATCATCCAATCTGCTGGGAACGATATCGAAGGAGGGTCACTGCCTTCTGAAAGGCTTTACACGCTCCTTCGAGGTATATTGGAATGCATAGTGGATAGTAATCGCAATCAATTCGTTCGCGGAAATCTATATGCAGCTCTCATCAATTATCTCCACCTCATATATTCCGCTGAAGGTCCTCGACGTCTTCCCGAGCACCTTTTCCTAACCGATGGGTCGTTGTCGTTGTCAATGTCCATGAACACGGGAGACCCCATATTTGGCGAATCTCAACCTGGATTTTCAACACGACACACCTCTACGTCACTCATATCAGGAAGTTTAGCTGTAATGAAAAATGTGATGGAGAAGCTCGTTAGCGTCATTGCTCGAGATGCTATCGACGGTATGGAAGTGTGGAAAACTGTTGCTTTCATGTCCTTGGGCTCGTTGGTGCAACTGTGCCGAGTCGAGAAACAATCCGTTGTTTTGTTGGCGCTTACTCGACATGGGATACTGTCGAATTTCGTGCAAGGATTGAAGGAGTCAGACTTAAGGCTCCAAGGCGTTTTGAAACCTGATCCAGGTTGGTTCTCCCGTTCGTTGCTGAGATTCAGCGGAATCACATATCGATTACAGATGACCTCAATGCTCTCTATGTCTACGAGACGAAGATGTCTTTGCTTATCCAAATGTCACAGACCAGGCAAGGCGCTGAACGTCTATTGGAGTCACGGGTTATACCAATTCTTGGACAATGTGATTATTTGGATGCGCGACCAGAGACAGATCAGGCCTTCATGGGTACGAACATCTTACCACTGTTTGTTGAAAGGATTTACCATCGTCTGCAGATCACGACAACCTTCTCCCATCTGCAATTCAGCGGTACCATCAATTGTTCATGCCCGCGCTCCAGTTAATCAATGGTATATTGATGACTCTTGGTAGCAAGCATATAAGCGCCACAAATCAGGTATGTTCTGATTTGGAATCAATCGAATGTACTTGTTCAACCAGCGCGTTAGGTGTTGGAATTCGTTTCGTCACACCGTGATACCATTATCATATTGCTCAAGACGGAAACAGACTATATACCTTTGTCCCTTCTCGGCGAGACGCATCTGATCGTATCTCTTTGCTCAAATATTCTTCCTCTTGTTCCGAAACCAGAACTGGTCAGTGGATCTTTTGGTGATCTGCTTAGCCGTCGGTCTCACCTATCTATAGTTTTCGACCTCCGGTTATGGTGGCATTCACAACGCTATATTCGCTCTAGCTGCGAGAGTAATAGGAAGCAAGTCATGGACTGAGAGTGTGAAGCCGCAAACTGACTCGGAGATGTTGGATGCTACTATCTATATCCATGGTCTGTAGGTTTCACCTCACGTCGTCTTCCTTATTTATTGACGTTCCCGAGTACAGGCCCTGGAAATGAGTCAAGGTTTAGAATGTGCGTCCGACGGGAAGATGCCCTTCTGAGGAAGTCTTTGTCCGCGTATCTGGGTACTGCCAGCGCATTTACGGGTAATGTCGACTTTTGTCTGCTCTACAGTAAGCTTATTGTCATTCTCACAGAACCTGAAATCAGCCTTGTACTATCTCCCGTCATTACTACTCCTCGGCACGAAGAACAAGGGTCCCGATTTTACGGTACTCAATATTGAACACCTGTTTAGATTATTGTTATTAACATATCTCTGCTCCAGCTACGGCGCCGTCCATTGGTGATACGATTGAAGCGTTGAATAATTTGTGCGCAGACCTTGCAGCATCATTGAAGAAGATCGTCGATTTGTCCGCCGAGCTCGCCTCGAGAGACCAAATCCGAGTAGACAATATTTTGGAGGTCAATCATCTACACTGACATGCACCCTGTTTACTCAATTATATGTCCCTTTAGATTGTGGACGACGCAAATGAGAACATGCTGCATGACCTTGACATCAGCCAAAAACGGGCTCTCATATGCAGGGAACTTGTCAAGATGAGACAGGAAACGAGGAACGAAGGGCAAACCCTGCTCGGTAAGTCACGGACCTGCAGCTAGTACCGAACGCGCTGAGAAATGTTGCAGAAACTTTGGAAATTCTGTTGCTTCTACTTTGGAGGCATTTGCTTCATTACTCGGACGAGCGACGGGCGGGCGACACGCAGACAAAAGCATCTACGCCACAGATAGCGAGGCTCGTTGCTTCGATGGATGTGGATGCATTCAGGACGGAGGTGCCGAAGAAGTTGGCTCATGTCATGCAGAGGCTAGGGTCTCTGGATCTGGTCAGTAATTTGTCATGCGGAGGTTGTTCGAATCTGATGTCTGTTGATACAGAGCAAGGAGGTATCTGTAGATTGGGATTGGCGGTTCAACCATGCATATATTGAGGCGATGTGCCGAAGATTAAGAGATCTTTCTGAATTACACGACTCTCTGACATCTAACGACGGGTTTGATGCTATGTGAAATGTGCTCTATGTAGTAGGTACTAAGCAAAAGACGTTACAGAGAGTCTCTATATTGCGTAATTCACTCTTCTCTTTGATATCATTGCCCAAGATTTGAGAAGCAGCAAGTACTGGATGGAATCGCGCACAGAAGAAAACCTGCAAAGTCTATAATCTCCGGTAATTCGCAATTTCGGTACACCTCCGAGTCGCGAGTCATAAAAGCCTGTGAAAATCGTGTTCAACATGACAAACTCTCTGCTGTGGAAGAGCGGAACAGACCACAACGACGATTGGGTGTCACTGAAATGACCTCCGTAACAAACCCGTAACATAACCAGACTTGGGGGGCCTTTTTACTTGGAAGAGTTGTAGAGCTGTAGTAATTATGATATAAATAGAGCATCTAGGAAAACCACATTGCGAACCTTGAATACGCCTCATCACACAGCTACGAACATCCTTCATACACGTTCCTCCCCTCCAAACTGAATTGCCCAATACGACCCGGCCTGAAAGAGCGTCCAGTCAGCAAATTGATACCCTCCATAGCACCAGCGTCAACGACAACACGATCCACCAATCTCAACGAAGTCTGTTCCTGTATGTTGAGAAACCGAAACTATAAATCCATGTCAATAGCCGACACCAAACAAGCAACTCACGAAACTACGTCCACTCCCCTTTATACTCAGATATAACAACCTGTTAAAAGTGATGCCACCATTACGCTTTCATTCACAAACCCGTCCCCAGAAGCGATATCTTCTGGAGGCGGATTTGTGAATGAAGGAGCAATGCTAACCTGATTCAACGCTATATCACCTCCGATCCTCAGACACTCAAGGGAGGATCATTGAACATGTAGAACAAGTATCGCCCAAGGACAACTTGGACGACACTCGTTCTCAATGTCGACCCACCTTACTGTGACTGTAGGTGACATAGATGGAGTACAACGAACAAGAAACATGCATGAACAAGGTTGGACTCACAATGAATGGGAATGACTTAGAGGGGCAACTGCCCATGGAAGACGAGAATAGTCTCCTCTGAATACAGGCCAGCCTGATATTCAAAGGAGACATCGCACACTCAAGTCCGCGGAAAATATCCGTAGAAAAGGGAAACATGTCGTCCGTTCACACAGGTCGAAGAAAGGAAGGTGAAGAATAGAAGAAATCAAGACGAACCGAAAAAAAAGGTCGATCTAACAGTATCGATATGTCCGTAGAAGGGGGATTGTCCACTAAAAGGAATCAAAAAGAAAAGACGCACAGAAGATTTGAAGAACTCAAAGAGAAAGTGTCCAATCGAAAGAAAAAGTGTCCAATCAAAGAAAAATGTCCAATCGAAGAAAAATGTCTAATCGAAAGAGAAAGTGTCCAATCGAAGAAGAAAAAGTGTCCAATGGATGAAATGAGATAACTGTCCATGACTCACAAAGCTTGAAAATTACGCTTAGAAGAGGGTAACGTGCACAGCAGTGAAGGAAAGGGGGATCTGAAGCCAAACAAAGAAAAAAAAAAAAAAGCTTGCAGTACTCGAAAGCGGAGACAGCCAGCTCCGTAGCGACCCGTGCGACTCCTCACACTCTATGAGTATCATGCAAACGACTCCATCAAGAAGAGAGAAATAAAAAAGAGATCTGTGCGGACGGTACCTCTTTCTTTACTCGCGATTAGAGCCAGCACCAATCGCTTTCTTTACTCGAAGACCAGGCCAGCCGACAGATCCCACATTTTGCTCTAATAGGTCTCAAAAGAAATAAACGGTCACGTCCCAGGTGAAAGCCAAATCTACAAACGGAGCACGGAGACATGAGAGGAAGTTGCGAACGAAATCCCCTTCCCTAACCATGGATGGTGCCAGCCCATCACATTCTAGGAAATCGGGAAACGAAAGGCAACTCAAGCCTCACACATCTCGTACCACCGCGTTCGGCTTTCCTTGTGTCCGCGTGGGACGCAAGGCTGACCTCGGGGCGACCATCTTTTTCTTAAGAGACGTATTGGAGCAACACGAAGAATGGAGTCAAAAGAAACGTTCAAAAATTTCCTGCACCTGGCCCTGAAACCAGACGTGCGTGGCTTCTCAGTACAAGCTGGTTGAGCAAGTACAGGTGGTCCACCCGGAGCTAGTTCCACAGGCGCGGGCGATTGAAGAGACAAATCAACAAAGTTGAACCAAGGCTCCTGACTATCTTTGAAAGGAATCCCAGAAACGATGCAAGGACTAATCAGATCAGGTGACGGCTCACCGAACTCGGGCTCAAAAGGAGGGGGGCACTCCTTACGTGCAACCTGCTCAAAATCAACACCATCGAAATAACGGTGAGCCTTCATGCTGTCAAGAGATAACCTCGCACCAGGAGACTTCTTGAGAGCCTTGAACAAAAAGTCCTTTTCCACAGCGTCCGTGCCATCATATCTCCGGAATAACAAGGGATCCTCACAAACACTGGTGCACAACTCATCCATATCTGTACCAGTGTCCAGTCGAAATGGAAGCCTGCAAGTCAAAAGCTGAAACATAACGATGCCAATAGCCCAGCAATCTGCCTCGAAAGAGTAAGGCTCGCCTTTCCACATTTCAGGAGACATATACCCAGGACTCCCGCAGCGGCATTGGGTCAAGAACGCGGACGCCAGAGCATCCGGTGTCCTAGAACGAAGATCAACCTTGAAATCACGAGCAAGACCAAGATCAGAGAGAACGATATGACCAGCATCATCCACAAGAATATTCCCAGGCTTGATATCGCGATGAACTATCTTCTCCCTATGGAGAGACTCCACTGCAACAATCAGTTCCGCAATGATAAGCCGAACTTGATCATGCGTAGGGGAACCTGTCATCTCGAACTGATTGATGATATCTCCCGCAGCATAGTAGTCTGTGAGGATATAATAATTATCAGAATCGTGAAAACTGCCACGAAGTGAAAGAAGCCAAGGGTTACGACGCTCCGCAAGCTCCTGCAATGTCTGGCGTTCAGCGGAGATGTCCTCTGGATCAACCAGAACCTTGGGCACAACCTTCATCGCCAACGAGGCCGCCGTTACTCTATCTTCGACTTCGTAGACTGTTCCGTATGAACCCTGTCCAATACAGCTTACAGCCTTGAAGTCGTCGATAAGCAACGTACGGCCACTGACGAGGGTTGCGGATGAAGAAGCTGCCGACGAGCAAGGAGTAACACTGTTGGAGTTTCGGAAAGGACGAGGGGGTAAGAGAGTAAAGATCATGTTTGGGTGATTGAATAGGAGAGTGTGGTTCAAAGAAATTCAGAGGTGTTTGGTGCAAGACAATGGGGGTTGTGGAAAAGAGAGGTGAAGAACCAACGCAACATTGATCGCCTTAATATACCAGACCCGACGGATGTCTTAGATTCATAACCTTCTCGTTGTTCACGGCTGTCTCAGTGCGATCTAGAACACCGACGCTGCATATTCATGTGCAACAGATATTGGCCGCCGGCTGTACGTTGTTTCGATCAAAAGCCGCGGATCTTTCTACCACTGGCGGTTTGCGGATTGAACTCGCTGTATTCGCGGGCATTCCACTAACAAACGTAGCACGTGCCTCTTCCTTCAATACTGGAGATGGGCTATGAGCCAGTAACTTGTCATTATCATTATGAGCCGGGTATGACAACATGGTAGATGATGACAACAAATGATACGTATCGTGCGTCCGTAACACAACGCTATTTTAATCGACCAGAACATTCAAGGTGTGACGACAACTTCGACCTTCTCCTTATCATCGTTGCTCGATTTCCCAGTCGTTTGATGTTTGATGTTGGATACTGGACCTCTATAATGGAACCGTCCACTATTAAAACAAGGTAAGATAGGTCAGACTCTAGGGAATTGGACTCGTGTACCCAATGATGTACCAGACACTGGAAAGAAAGGTTGACAAAGGCGGTTTATAACAGAGAAAGACAGCGAGATGAATGCACATACCTGGAAACTATAACAACTGCGCCAGTGATAACCTATCGGAGAATATTTTCTGAACAGACTTGAAAATAAACAAGGAAAGAAGAAACACACCGCAGCGTAATTCATATTTTGCGCGGTTACGGGTAGCACGGTAGGCAGGGAGAATATAACGCATATAAATAGCGTCCTGAAGACCAAATAGTGAATGCGTTGACGGACTGTTATATACGACGGTTTACCATGTTATACATATCACATTGAAGGCCCATCCAAGAAGCCCAGGCCCCATATAAAACGGGCCAGGTTTGAATTGAACCTCGGGGTGGTGTTGGAAAGCGCGGCGTCTGCCCGAGTCAGTTAATAAATGGGCACACTTACGCACGTCACGCACAAGAAAATGGGAATAATATATGAAAGATCCAGAGCCATAGCAGTAAGCGAGAATATCGCGTTCGCCGCAATAGGGCTTGCGAAATCCAACAAACCAGGAAGAATCGAGACAACAGTGCATAACCAGATTGCGCGGATCGGAGTCGAGGTGTATTCGGAAACTTCACCAAAATACCCTCCGTCCGGGAGCCCTGAAATCTGTGGTAAACTAATGCGAGCAAGGTACAAATCTATCACGGAAAAAACCTTTGTCTCTTGAAAATGCATATACTGTCCTGGAGCATGCTTGAAGTGCCGTCTGTACCACGAAGAATGCAGTAAAACAAACAAATGTCTTGGGAGAAAATGATGTCCTGTTTGAAAGAGTACGAGGGAAATACGTACCCATAAAACAAGTGCGCCAGGTTTCCCCATCCTCAACGTCATTATCTGCGAATGTAGTGAGATTTAGCGGGATCGTTGTTAAGAATAGAGTCTTACCTGAAGAACAGCGCTACCAGAAGTACCAGGTAGGTCCCCACTTTAGAACGTGTTAATGTGGTTGCAAAATCAACAAAGAATGCACTGACAGAGGCTTTGATAAATCGTCAGTCTATGTCTTCAAAAGATTTAAAGAAATGTATTCCTACTCCGCTACATAGGACTAAGACGATGTTGAAAATCCAACCGATAATTCCAGTACCGATTACAGCGATAAAAATGGCGGCAGGCGCTTGTCAAGCAGATGAGTAATCAGTTAAGCTTCTAGCAATCGGTAACTGTAGGCATACCGGCATAAGCGGCGCGTTTAACTTCTTCACTGTGAGTATATCACGTCAGTTAGTCGATAAAATCAGAATGACAAAAAGACCTGCGAGATATCTGTTCGAAAGAGCAAAGTATAGTAAGTTGACGAATGCCATTGAATAAAAAAGCGTACGAGCGCTATAATCCCAGTTCAGAATGTAAAATACAAGACAAATACGAATAAAAACATACGATGCGTCATAATCAGTCATAGTCCATTGCACACTCAACAAACCAAAGAAGAAGGCGACCCCGTTGTTCCAACCTCCTGTCTGATTAATAAGACCCGAAGAACCAAAAACATAGCTTGCACGGTGCATTTCTGATCTAGGGGTCGTCGCAAGTAGGACGATGATGATCACTACAGCGGATCAGTGACATACTAAAAGCGGCAAGAACGATACGAACAGATGGTTGTGCCTATATTGACAAAGACAAAGCCCGCAGTGAGGCGAGCCAGGTAGCGCGTTGAGAGACAATTCTGGAATGAGTAAATGAGTCAAGGATGTCTGCGAGTTGCATTTGGGCATACAAGTAATCCGTGACAAATGAGCAATCCCACAAAAAGACCGACAGTCTTGCCCTAAAGAACGGTCAGAGAAAGAGCACGCGTTACTCGAAAAAAACTTACAGTAGTGATCTCAAAGTTTCCATCCTGGAACGGGGTGTTACTTCAGTCATGCGACGACATACGCAAAACAAGAGTAGCACCTTTGCAATGGATACTGCAGCCCACACCATATCTGCAAGACCGAACTCTGTAGAGGATATGCCGGCGATTTGCCCCAACATATTGAGCCAACCGACGACCCAGCCCACAATGGCCCGGTACCTTCGTGGAACTAGTTGGGCCGACGCCGTGTATCTGTAGAAAAGCATGTTTAGATTGATGCAATGAAGTAGTGGATGAAACGACTTACAAACCACCACAGGTGGGAAAGGCGCTTACGATTTCTGCAATTGAGCTACCTGTTGGTAGAAAATGAGAGGATGGAATATATTTGATGGCGGTGTTGAAGAATACCAAGGGTGAAACACATGCATGACCCCAAGATCCATGCCCAGGTTACCTAAAATTGTGAAGCATCAAGCAGAAAGAACAGAAAGAGACGAGTTCATACGGATGATGGCCCGCCTAAAGTGAGAGGAGTATTGAAGGTGGTTGCAACACTGGAGCAGAGACCCTGGTCATCGTGATTGTCAGGGCAGGAACACACACGTGATCGTAATCAAACAGACCATGATGCTGAAGGCAAAACTGATCTACGCCCCCGACAACAGTGTTAGAGTATGCAGAGACAGAAGGAGAAAGAAGACCGGACGAACGGTAGCAAGATTGGAAAACTCTCTCTTAAAAGAAGGAACATATCCTATTTCTTCAAGAAGCTGACGATCGTCATCATTGTCTGGAGAGGGATCGATGGAGTTTTCATGAGGGGACATCGTGTAAGGTTGAAGTCGCAAGAAAAAGAGACGTAAGCCGTACCATTCGCAGGAAGTTTTCAGTACTTATCGCTATCTCTCACCCAGGGTGGAGAGAAACGGCGTCAAATAGAAAGCGGGAATCAAGTGATCCTTTGATGCGCGATTTTTTCGCTTGCACGCGTTGTTTGAGCGCTAGGGGAGATTGTCCCGATCCTTTACGCCTCCTCTTCCCCTTGTCAAAGACATCAGAATGAGAAGGAGGGTGTCTACAATGGCTAAACTGATGTGCAGCTTGAATCAAGGGAAGCAACCGGAGAAATAGGCACGTGATAGTACGCAACCCCACGTGTCGGACCCGGGTTTTCCCTGGTGGCATAAAGTTGAAGAGTCGAGTAGGCTCTGGCTCTCTGTTACTTATCTTGCAACTCAATACTGCGTTCACCTTCCCTAACCATGACAAAAGCCGTAGTTCTTGGTGCTGCAGGTATATATAGCATAGTCTGCAATTTCTTATCTGGATTCAATCCTTCTCCCAGGCGGTATCGGTCAACCTTTGGCCCTTCTGCTCAAAACAAATACTCTCATCACCGAGGTTTTTCTTGCCTATTTGCGGTCTAGTTCGATCTCTTATCCCATTGCGTAGTTGGGTCTGTATGATATCGTCAATACTCCTGGTGTCGCTGCAGATCTGTCCCATATCGCGACTCCAGCCAAAGTAGAGGGTTATTTACCTCCCCCTAAAACCGGAAGTGATTTGCCACCCGATGATGGCTTGAAGAAGGTTTTGAAAGGTGCTGACGTCGTCGTCATTCCTGCTGGCGTCCCGAGGAAGCCTGGTGTAAGTTTTAGTCGCTTATTTTTGATTATATCTTATCTAATCTATGCTTATAGATGACGAGGTAAGTCTTGCTTCCTGCTTGCACGTTATCCTGTCCTGAACAACAACAAAAAACGATCATAAGAGATGATCTCTTCAAGGTATGTAAATATCCTAATCACGATGTCCTGTTGATTTATTTCACAACGCGTAGATCAACGCAGGCATCGTTAGAGACCTTGCGACGGGGATCGCAAAATATGCGCCCAAAGCTTTTGTTCTTGTTATCTCGAACCCAGTAAATTCAACTGTCCCAATCGTGGTCGAGGTCTTCAAGAAGCACGGTGTTTTTGATCCCAAGAGGTGCGATCTATTGTAAACCATAGCAATCTGACAACTAGACGTGACTGTAGAATTTTCGGCGTGACCACGCTCGATGTTGTCCGGGCTTCCACCTTTGTTGCAGAAAAACTCGGCGATCTTTCTCTCGCCACATCTGTTACTGTCCCCGTCGTCGGTGGCCATAGCGGAGTCACGGTATGACGATTTGCTATCGGCTGTTGCGACATGGTTAACAGGGATATGACAGATTATCCCGCTCTTTTCTCAATCATCTCATGCACTGCCATCTAGTTTGAGTTCAGCAGACCTCGATGCGTTGACGAACCGTGTACAATTTGGTGGTGACGAGGTTGTCAAAGCTAAGGATGGTGCAGGATCTGCAACGCTCTCGATGGCATACGCAGGAGCAGAATTCACGACCAAGATTATACGTGCGCTCAAAGGCGAAAAAGGAATCATTGCTCCTACATTTGTCAACCTGGCATCCGACAAAACTGGTGGAGAAGCGCTGAAGAAAGAACTCGGACAGGAGATAGATTACTTTTCGGCTAGAGTCGAGCTTGGAGTGGGTACCGCGTGGTTTTTATCAATGAGGATGCTGTCTTACTGAGCGTCATAGCCTGAGGGTGTTTCGAAGATTTTCCCATTGGGCCATATCACTGGCTACGAGAAGAAGCTCGTTGACGCCGCTATGAGTGAACTCACCACCAACATCGACAAGGCAAGTGCGAATTTGTCATGGTTGCATTCAAAGAGCTGAGACTCCGTGCACTAACTAGGGAGTGAGTTTCATTGCGGCACCCAAGCTGTAGAAGAACAAGTACGACTGTAAGTTGAGAAAGGAAGTATATACATACATATATGTACTTGCATGTATGTAACATTTGTGTACCCAAGGGAATTACAGGTTCGAGACAAGCAGAGCGACCAGTGGAGCTTGAAGCGCTAGTATACAAGATCCGGGACAACGCGGCGATCGATCCATGATAGATCGAGATGGTGGCATGACAGATTCAGAAGAAGAAGAAGAGAACACTTTGCATGTGGGTTACAGCGCCCATCAACATTCTGGGGTAGGCTAAGTACCGAAACCTGATCAAGTGCGTGAGGTAAACCCTCTGCGATACAGTAGTACTCGCCCGCTCTCAGACCCATGCCTGGGCCATTCATTCCTAGTAATAAATTACCCAGAATAATGCAAGTACACACTGCTTCCACTCGTGTTCCCTCTCCTGTCAACAATGCCGCTCACCATTTGCCGCGACGGCGGCCGATCGAAACGAGATGATTAACTTCGTAAACAGCAACTCCCGCCCGTAGTCACTTGCTATATCATGTTCTTGTTCTTGAGACTTTACTGTCGACCGGTCGTGTAGTAGCCCTCCAACACTGACCGTCCTCCATCCCATTCTCCCCCTTGCTCAATCTGCTCTCAAATGTCTACTATCTCTCAAAGCGAGCTAAATCTAATAGAGCGCTGTTTAACTGACGGAAGAACCACTACTGTGAGTGTCCTTTAAGTGGTCCTGTCAACTATACCTTCGTCCCTTTTTCGCTCACCGTCTTCCGGCCCAGGGCATGTCAAGTAAGCAATTATTCTGCTGACATTCGCTTACTATCTCTTAATTAACGACGCACGCTTCCCCCGGTCAAGTTGCTAGCTCCTCCTTGTTCGTGAGCCCACTTTCTCTTGTCAATGTTGTCAATCATCACTTGGACTAATATACCATCAATTCAGTTTTACGACTACCTTTTGACGCTACACAATGAAGTCCGCTCTTGTTTTTCGCCGATCCTTCTCCGAGATTTACTTGTCAATATTGTCGTGTGACAGATACTGTATACTTGGCGGACACACCTCTCAATCGGAACATCTGTTTACTTTCTGACTCGGTATTCTGCTTTCATCGCCGCTATCCTGGTTCTACTGCCTGTCCGCCTCTCTTTTCTCTCTTCGTGTCAATTTTTTTCTCATGCGTCCTTTTCTCACATTCAGACGAACGTTGTTACAACTAACATCCTCAGTTGTATGTCCACCTCCAGCATGTCGTTTCTACCCTAACCGATCCAACCGATACAGGCTTGAGATTCATAACCATCCTCTCCGCAGAGTGTGAGTCTCTTCTTTCAAGCCTGCTTATTTCTTCACAGTCGCTTGAACTTAATCACAAGTAATCTTTGCTCTGAGAGCGTGGGCAATATGGGAAAGGAGGAGAGCTGTCCTAGCGATTGTTATTTGTGTAACCATCGTCAGTAGCCTTTCCCCCGCTTTTTCGCGACGATTGACCTTGTTTGTTTAGGCTGGTGTAGTCCCAGCAGTAGTGATCACAGTAAAAGATCTTTCTAGCACCGCTGGTACGCCACACAATAGCTTCCATTTTCATCGTCTCTGATAGTTCTGATCCAAGTGGATCCAAACGTACCTCCCGGATTTCCCCAGTGTAGTACCCTCGTCAGCGCTGTTGGGCGGCTGTGGATTTTACCATATATCGTGATTATACTTTATGAATTCGGTGCGTCTGCTGCATCTTCCTCCAATCCCAAAGCTGAATTTCCCATACGCTAAAGTTGTCTTGACTCTAACGTTAACCAAACTTGCGCAATTGCGTAGCCGTATCGCGCCACATTCGAGGTCTTCTGTATTGACCACTTTACGACTTGACGGTGTGCATTTCATATGTAGTATAAGAGAAATGTAATATGCTCATCAATCACAGGTATCTTCTATTTTATTTTCATGATGGGTGAGTCCCACAATCCCCTTATTGTTTTCCGCCTATGGATACCATATTTTTTACAGCCCTGGGCGCCCTCAATATTGCATTGGTTGTACAAGTCAGTGTAAGTTGACAACAGCATAGGACTTTTGATTGCCTCGCTAATCTTAGTTTTATATCATGATCAGTCACCACAACTACGGCAAGGCGGGACACAGTGCGTCAAATATGACTTCTTATTTTTTTATTTTCATTGACGGATCTATATGATAAGAATCCAGACTGTTTTCCATAGTATGCTGTCTACACGAATCGTTTTCCATGTCATGACGACGACATCAAAAGATATTTCTCGGGCGGGTTCCTCGTTGCAATCTGTCTTGTCTACGCAGATCGCCCTAGACGATCTGTCCAGGCACCGTAACCCTGAGCGAGGAGAGGATGACCGAGGCCAAGACAGGTGACCAAGAAGGTCGCAACGATGTACTGTAGTTATCAGACAGGAGCAATAGCATCGTGTTGACATCTTTGACGACGAACTTTCGAAGAAGCATTTCCTCGTGGACTGCTCTGGAAGACCGCGACTCGGAGAAAGAGAGAGCGGAGATGCCGAATCCACGTGATCATGTATGCACATTGTGCCTAATAAAAAGGTACCGCGACTCGGAGCCTTTGAAGGCCAGCTGAGATATTGGCTATAAAGCAAATACCATGCATGCGTGCAATCTCATTCATTGTCCCCCTTTGTGCATTTTCTCTTTTCTGGGTTCGGGCTGGTTGCCTGGTCGCTCTGTGTTTTGCTCTTCAACTACATTTCCGCTCTCTCTCTGGGAGAGATCCAAGGAAGTTGACCTGGTGTCGTTCGCATAAGCTGTATATACTACTTCAATTCTCACCAAGCTCGCCAAGCACCCCTGTCTTTTCTTCTAAATTTCAGGTCTTCTTCCCTCGCGTAGTCTCAACTTCTCTGTGTCTCTTTCAAACCAGTCATTCTTCCCAAGATGCTCTCTCTTAGTGCCGTCTCCACTCTCTTCCTGTGTCTGTTACTCTCCACAGGCATCATTGCCGAACCATACCACCATCATCCAAATCCAAATCCAAATCCAAACACCAGTACCTGCAACGTAAGTCAATCCGCAGCTACTCACGTAATTTCAATGATCGACGATCTCTTTCAGTCCGTTTCCGTTAGAACTGTAACGGTAACTGTCAGCTCCGCCAGCTCGTCCACTTCTTCGGTTGTGAGCGTAGTGTCGAGTGCTGCGCCACCTACCAACACCGGTAGCAACAATGGTGGAAAGGGATCTCATGGTGGAAATGGAGGCGGACAGAGTGGTAGTACTAATACTACTACTACCATTAGCGGAAACAATGGCGCTACTGGAAAAAGCGGTGCGGCTGGAAACAATACAGGTGGGTGTGCTTGAATATGATTTATGGTATCTGTGGGATCTAACGTCGTAGCAGGTTCCTCTGATCTTCAGTCCTCGTTAAGTAAGGGATTCGTAATTGGAAGATTGTTCATTGTTAAATCTGTTTGGCAGCTCTGGATCCATCGGTTATTGCTCCCGGTTTTGCAAAGGCTAATGGGGATCCAGCGATTGGGCAGGCGGATTCTCGTACGTGCTTTTTCCTATGCATCTTGTTTGGGTTTTCGCGGTGCTAATAGCGATTTATAGTCACTTCGGGCATGTTATAATCATTATAGATATTTCGTTGAATCACAGCTGACGGTTGTCGATATAGTGAATAACTTTATCAATTTCTGCCTTGGCAAAACGATCACCAATGGACAACAAGTAAAAGCTGGATCATGGTCAGTCGAATACTCAGAGAACAAGAATACATCACTGACATATATATATCTATAGTAATCCCGTTCCTTTAGGTGACATCCCTTCAACGAAAACCATGCCATCTGCAAAATTCCAATTTCCCAAAAACTTTGGCACGATTCCTGCGAACAAGGCATTCACGATCACGATGGCGATCAATAATCTAGAAACGGGCGATTTTACAAATGCAGCGGCAGCCTACTTTTCTGCTCCTCAGCAGCTGAATAAACAGGGTGTAATTACGGGCCACTCGCACGTCGTAGTCGAGCAGATCGGCTCACTCCAATCTAATGCTCTCAACGACCCGAACAAGTTTGCCTTCTTTAAAGGGCTAAACGGACAAGCTGTAAATGGGTTACTCACTGCGGACGTTACGGGTGGGCTTCCTGCGGGCGTTTATCGCCTCTCTTCTATTAACTCTGCTGCCAACCATCAACGTAGGTTTCGCATAATTCTATGATTGTGATGTTTGGTTGCTGAACGGTGTTCGGTCTTTTTAGCTGTTTTAGTTCCTATTGCACAGCATGGGAGTCTTGACGACATCATCTACGTGAGTGTTGGACACACTTAATCTGTTATGGAGAATCTTTCTGAGGATCATTCTCAGTTCACCGTCGTAGATGGTACCACCCCCGGTTCCAAGGGCACAACCAACTCGACGGTTTCCGGCAACTCCAGTAAAAATACACAAGGCCCAAATAAGACAAAGATTTCGCGCATGCACAGACGCTCTCGTTGGCATTTTGATCGATAGGATTTCGCGAGGATTTACTTCAAGTCGCAGATCGCCGCAACATCTCCGAGTCTAGTACCTTGTCGGCTGCTTCTATGTCATCGGATTGTTTCTTTATCGCTTTTTTATTCTGTATTTGTCGCTTGATGCGCGTAGTACTCAGATAGTGTAGTTTGAGAGCATAAACAGAGCGAGAAATTAAATGGGTCCTTTTTGTTCCATATTTGGGAGGAGGTACGGGTGCTGCCGAAAGTGCCGATCTATCATGAGTCTTCGTCGACATTTTGCCTGAGTCTGTCAGCAGTGACTTGAGCCGACTCCTCGCTTCCGGTTTTTAACTCGCTACCCTTGAAACATGTCTACAGGACGACGGTCTCCTGTGGGTACATTGAGCGACTTCACTCGGGGAGATGGTACTCTCACTCCGGTACTCAACAGCGGCAGCCCAAGTACTTTATACTTTAGTAATCCTGGGCCAAGCCACACCGTCTCGATGTCGAGTTTGCGGATACCCAGCAACGGATCTAGCACGCAGAACAACCAAGGGCACTCCCACCAGCCATCCACCGCGTCCTCCGCATCTGCGGTGAAGTCGCCGTCTGGCCCGCGCAACCCCAATAATAATATCAGATCAGACAAGCCCGCACGATCCGCCAGCGACTCTGTGCCTGGTACGAGCACGAGCAACGGTAACCTGCGATCAGGATCAACGAGAGAACGGTCGACGAGGAATGGGCGCAGCACCCCGGCCAACGCCTCGTCGCCTGCGCTGGCTAACGGCGCGCCGGTCGTGCCGCCTCCGTATAGGACCAGGATGCTGCCGCATATGCCCCACTCGAACGTTGAGCTTGCGCCTTCTGTCCATATGTACTGGAGCAAAGCGGCGGTGTGGGGGTCGATGCCGGCTCATGGGATGCGGGCCCACAGCGTTACTTTGGTGGATAATGTTGCGTGGATATTTGGAGGCTGTGACGAGAAAGGGTGTTGGAAGGATGTTTGGCTGTTTAACACTGGTATGGGCTCTTTTTGTGTAGAACAGAGAACGCTTGTTCGCTTGGGGGTTTCTAATTTTACTTTTTGACAGAGACTATGCAGTGGTCACATCCAGAGATGCTAGGTGATATTCCACCACCATGTCGAGCTCACACCGCTACGCTTGTAGACCGCAAAATCGTTTTTTTCGGCGGTGGTCAGGGTCCAGTCTATTACAACTCTGTTTATGTGCTCGATACCGTTACTCGAAGATGGTCAAATCCTCAATTTCCGGCGGATTCGCCTCATCCTACAACGCGACGTGCACACACTGCTGTGCTTTATAACAACAAAATCTGGATCTTTGGAGGTGGGAACGGGATGAAAGCTCTGAACGATATCTGGACGCTGAGTGTGGGTGTGCCGTTGAATAAGATGAAGTGGGAACAAGTCGAAGTCCAGGGGCGGAAACCCACTGCAAGAGGGTACCACACGGCGAATCTTGTTGGCAATATTATGGTAGTAATTGGTGGAAGCGATGGAAGAGAATGTTTCTCGGACATCTGGTGTTTCAATCTTGGTAAGCGCGAGAGTTTATGTTTACTTGGGAAAGTATTTATTGATCGTTGTCTGTTAGAAACCCTTCGGTGGATCCAGGTGAAACTTGAGACGTCTCACCGACGACTCTCGCACAGTGTTACCCCGGTAGGGTCTTATCTTTTGGTCATGGGAGGGCACGACGGCAGCACGTACGTGTCGGACTTATTATTCTTCAATCTGGGTATGTATCTACTTCTACTTTCTCATCTTGATTGTCTCATTTGCTTTTCGTAGTTTCTTTGAGCTTTGAGCCTCGACCAATTGCGGGCAGACCGCCAAGTCCTCGAGGATATCATATTGCCGTACTTGCAGATAGCCGCTTTTTTGTATTTGGTGGATTCAATGGGCAGGATGTGTTTGATGACGTTCATGTATTGGACCTAGCAGGTTGCGCATACCTGGCGCAGGTACTAACAGGTGTCTTATTCATATCCTGACTCGCGATATTGACTTTCTTCTCGTTGATAGGTGACTAGCTTCAGTATTGAACTCGAATGAAGAAATTAAACAACCCCCCACTGCAATGAGCATCTTCGTGTATAACATTTACAACTTCCCTTACAATGTAGTAATATGATGGTTGAACTTAATCACGTGTACGGATCTGGAATATTCGTACAACTGGCTAGTAGAGGCGTATTACTTTCTCCTTAGTGCAAGCTCGATGCCTTGATCTACATATGTCTTCTTCCACAAATGGCTGAAGAATTCTTTTGAATGATGATGGCAGACTGCCTTATAACGCTGGGTTTCGACTGATCTTATGGTTCTTGACGAACATTTAGTGAATACTTGTCTAAATGTTCAGCTATAGCCCACACAACGCTACAGCTATTCCCAGTTTCCCTCTGGGTACTCTAGTCCCTGAGGCTCCTACGCTCGTGCGTTAGCCCAGGAGCGGGCTGCAAGGGCACTAGCAGAGGCGTGTGCTCGACTGCAGCAGTACGCCTCTCCATACAATTCTTATTTCTCTGATCACGACTACGATGAAGATGACCGTGCATATCCATACACGATCCTGAGTGATATAGCACGGATGGTAGATGAGAAGAGGAAGCGGCGGCTTCTCTTGGAGAAGCAGCGTCAGCTGAATTCGGAACGAAAGAGGGCGATAATGGAGAGTCAGAGAGCGGCTGTGGAGAAGGAGGGGAAGGAGAGGGGAAGACGAGATATGTCTGATTGCCTTGGCGCCGTGGGTTGCCGCCAGTCTAGTCTGGTCACAACAGGTTAGAGGTTTCCTCTCGTTTACGGCTTTGACTTTCCATTTGCTCATCGTTAATATGTAGGCTTGTTTTGGATCCCCTGAGATGAGATATACAGTTCCAATGAGCTCGCCTCCTCGTACGAAGGAGGATCCAGAACTTATAGGTATACTACTGTCTCCTCCACACTCTCTGCATCTCCGAACACAATCAGCCAGTCAACAAGAGATTGAAACGGCTTTGAAAATACAAACGTGTTATCACTCTCACTTCACTCGCCGAAAAGCCTCGCCGCAGTTGATGATTATCTCGTCGCTTCTGCAATATCAAATCCACATTATTCTTTCCGTTTACCGTTGATTACATCTCTGGGAACGAAGCCGTCGTTTCTATTTCTGTCCCTCCATCGCTAACTCAATCCGACGCATCGTTTCTTGACTCAATTCCATCCTTACCTTTAGAATGCCCCAAGTTGGCGTACACGTCGACTAACAAACCCCTCCACGCACCTAATGAGGAGCTGAACCGGCTTTTGGCGGCATTGGATAGTATCGAGAGCGGCGGAGATCCTGTGGTCAGAGAGAGACAGAAACAGATGATTCGAACGGTTGAAATGGAGGCTCAGAGGATGGAGAAGTGGATGTTGGCTGTGTGGGAGTCGAGTTTGTCTACACAGCTGTCTTCTGCCGAGTCAGAGCTATTGCTGTCGACGTCACCGTAGCTGGAAGTTTTGATGGACAAGTATAGAGTCTCCTCCCACAGAGCATGAAGGTCGGGGAGTGGAAGACGAAAGGTGGACATTCAAGTTGTGATGTCCGGGCATTTCATCTGATGATATATGTGAATGGGGCTTGCTTGGATTCGGAAGAAGCAGAGTCTGGGCAAGGTGTGTGTTGCTTCTGTTAATAATACCAAGGGTCACCATTCAATGTCACCGTATTATACCTTTGTTCAAGCCTGCATGCCTTGAAGTATCAAGTAATATTTTCCTTTGTACTAGCATTAATGTAGTGATATTTGTATTGCTGTGTCTGGACTTGGTATGACTGAACCAAGGAGAAATATAATTCCTTAATCTTAATTCATGGCAACTTCTGTAAATCAGCAGCATGATGAGTTCCTCAAGTTTGTGATATCCTTAACTTTAATATATCTGGATCCTCATCCACCTGCTAGACATACCAAGAAGAATAATCTTTCCAAGACATACAAGTACAATGTGAATGCAGACACAAAACCAAAGCACAATTCCATAGATGTGACCACCCTGACCTAACCATTTCTACAATTCCATCCCCATGATTCTACTCAATTCAATGATGAGTTTGGTGGTGCTGTAAGTTAAAATATAGTAATATGAGTGTAGTATCTTGATTAAGGATGGATTGAACATACCCAAGCGATTGTCCAGTGCAATTCGCAGAAGCCTCTTAATAAATGCCTTCTTCTTAAGCTTATCTTCTTTATCTTCCTTGAAAATGAGCCCCACATCCTCTCTAAAAGCCTGGTCTACTGCCTCCATTACAGTAGTAGAATTTGGGGATCTTTGATAGTGCTTGATTGCAGTTGCAATCTTGTTTCCTAACTCCATATCTTTTGGCAAAAGATGGATATACTCCATAGTGATAGCAAATACTAGTTCCAAGGATAAGAATCTATATCTGCAACAATTATATTAACAACTTACAAACAGAAAACTGCACTTCTTGCTTTGCATCAGGAGGAGGTCCAACCTATTTGGAGTTTTAGTAGAGAAAATAGAAAATAAAAGTATATAGTCTAGTTGTACCAAAGATTGTATGATTGATAGTAACTCTGGTGACTTTATTGTAGACTGTGAATATAATTGAAATGGTCTAAAAATGTATGTAGATAGAATAAAAGAGAGAAGTATAAGAATTCTCTATCATCAAAGAAAAAGTGTTGATACATACCAATACAAGAAAAAAATACCCCATAATTCAAGATTGAAGACAGCTGGAAGAACTCACAATCTACAATGATAGCAAATAAATAGTTAAAAGGTGTCAGTATAAATAAATAACATTACACTTACCTGAGTAATAAGAATAAAGAATAAAAGCAATGAGCTAAACTAAAGATTATAGAAACATTCTAAACTCACCATCTTTTGATACTATATAGTGATGTATGTTATCAGTACTAATTAACTTGCAAGGCTACAATGATAGACTTACAATCTATCAAGACAGAAGATAACGAAGGACCAGTCAAGAATCATCAACCTGCAAAGTGGCAACAACAGACTTACTTCCTGTCAAGACAAAGACAAAGAAGGACCAGTCAAGAATCATCAACCTGCAAAGCTGCAACAACAGACTTACATCCTGTCAAGACAGAAGACAAAGAAGGACCAGTCAAGAATCATCAACCTGCAAAGCTGCAACAACAGACTTACATCCTGTCAAGACAGAAGACAAAGAAGGACCAGTCAAGAATCATCAACCTGCAAAGCAGCAACAACAGACTTACCCGCTGTCAAGACAGAAGACAAAGAAGGACCAGTCAAGAATCATCAACCTGCAAAGCAGCAACAACAGACTTACGAACTGTTAAGACAGAAGACAAAGAAGGACCAGTTAAGAATCATCAACCTGCAAAGTGGCAACAACAGACTTACCCGCTGTCAAGACAGAAGATAAAGAAGGACCAGTCAAGAATCATCAACCTGCAAAGTGGCAACAACAGACTTACATCCTGTCAAGACAGAAGACAAAGAAGGACCAGTCAAGAATCATCAACCTGCAAAGCGGCAACAACAGAC